>MJUU01001012.1:0-10223 GCA_002080025.1 Modiolus philippinarum
AAGTGAGGGTGGAATTGTAGGAAATGTAGGGACTTTCATATATGGGGGACTTTTTAGGGACGAATTTTCCTTGGGGCGACTTTTTAGGGACGAGCTTTATTGGGGCGATGTTTGCATTGGGGCGACTTTTTTTAGGGGCGATTTACCTGGAATATGTGTACCACGATTTCATCATCTCAGGATAACTTCCGGTAAACGCTGCTTGTTTTTTCTTTCGACATGTTCGATTTTAAGTTATTATTAAGACTCCAAAGAGAGCAAAGTAAACGGTTCATCCTTTTTTATATCATTCGAACTATTCAGACAAATTGATGGTGTTATATAACACATGTGACCATGTCTCGTGCCTTAATTTTGTTACGTTGACATCGACCATCGTTTGTGAACCTGGTTTGTGAACTAGGAATTTTCCTCAATCGAGAGATAATCTACCGTTCTGGGGCTGGCTAAAAACTTATTTTCTTTAGTTACGGGTAACGTTACACCTGAGCATAGCAGAAATTGTAGAAAATATCAATATTTATGGGAGAAATGTAGAAAAGTCAAGATCTTACTGAGAAAATAAGCATTTAGTCTTACAACTTGATGACGCACATTATTGTTTGCTACTGTTAACGCCATAAATGAAATACAATGTTTGATATGCCTTTTAAATTATCATTTCCAAGATTTGCTCTCTGCCCATTTGAAATTCTAGCTGGAACACTGAATGAAATATTGGTACAGTGTGTTTCTGTGTTGAAAATATTGTTTCAGTAGGTATAAAAAGAATGTCTCGTAAAAGCAGACATTGCCATATGCTTTGTTGAAATCACTTTATACGTTGACAAATCTACTCACTACAGTGTTCAGGAGTTGTCCATTTTTATACCGCCGCTCAGTAGCAAAGCGGGGAATGTTGTTTTACCCTTGTTTTTTCCCCCAATGCCATATGGTTATGGGTTATATCCCTTTAAATTATGTGTTCAAATCTTCTTTGCAAAAATCATTGTTGGAGGTCTCATAGTGACTTCAAGACGGTGAACAACAATAAAGGCGTGGTTCCGTTGCTTGTTTTTACCATGTATTTGTAGAGACTTTGTCTCATGTACATTTACCCCATATCGTTTTATTCACCAAATATAAATATTTTGGACGTATTGAAGTATCTTTAATATTGCATACTTGAAGAACAACTAGAATATTGTTGTACCATTGCTTGGTTTTACCATATAGTGTGGACGTACTTTTATTCGTGGACATCAATTTTCGTGGCTTTCATAAATATCACTATTGCGTCGATTCTTAAATTCGTGGTTTCAAATTCCATACATTAAAACTCTATGTAACAAGAGGCTCTCAAGAGCCTGTATTGCTCACCTGGACCATGGCCAATACATAACTTCAAATCAACTTATATGTTAAAGGGTCTCATTTTCAAACTATGTAAATAAACATTTATGTTATATGATCCAACTTTAATTTAACTATTTTCTCTATTGCATGCCATCTTGGATAAGGGATGGATCTGCAGGACGCAATTTTAAAGAAAATTAAGTTATTTCATATATATATATTATAGTCAGCACCTAATAAGCATCATTAATGCCAAGTTATGTCCAAATCCATTCAGTGGTTTTCAAGGTTAATTCATCAACTGCTCACTAAAGGTTCTAGTGCTGCTGATGAGGAATTAATTTCCGAAATGGCCATACAGCTCATTAAAATTATAGCAGTTGGAGTTGAGATGTGTGTTATGGTCTCGTGTTCATTTACTCCATATCCTTTCATAAAATATTATTTACTAATATTTTTAACATGAAGCAGTCTATGAAGCAGATAAACTACTTCAACATTCATGTCAGCAGAGGTCATAGTGATTAGACACTAAAATCCCTGTAATATACACAATATGTTTATATAGGAAAATCATTATGACATGAAATAAGGTAAAGATTAAGAAAGTATTTTTGCAAAATTCGCAGAAATTTGCACAAAAACAGTGTTTTTTCTCTTAATTATGGAAGAAATAATTTTTTAAATGAAGTGATAGTAGGGAATTTCTCTAAAGCTTAAAAGAGAAAAGTTAACCAAAGAAGATTTGAACACATAATTTTAAGGGATATAACCCATAACCATATGGCATTGGGGGAAAAAAAGGGTAAAACAACATTCCCCGCTCTGCTACTGAGCGGCGGTATAAAACTGGACAACTCCTGAACACTGTAGTGAGTAGAATTGTCAATGTATAAAGTGATTAATTTCAACAAAGCATATGGCAATGTCTGCTTTTACGAGACATTCTTTTTATACCTACTGAAACAATATTTTCAACACAGAAACACACTGTACCAATATTTCATTCAGTGTTCCAGCTAGAATTTCAAATGGGCAGAGAGCAAATCTTGGAAATGATAATTTAAAAGGCATATCAAACATTGTATTTCATTTATGGCGTTAACAGTAGCAAACAATAATGTGCGTCATCAAGTTGTAAGACTAAATGCTTATTTTCTCAGTAAGGTCTTGATTTTCTACATTTCTCCCATAAATATTGATATTTTCTACAATTTCTGCTATGCTCAGGTGTAACGTTACCCGTAACTAAAGAAAATGAGTTTTTAGCCAGCCCCAGAATGGTAGATTATCTCTCGATTGAGGAAAATTCCTAGTTCACAACCCAGGTTCACAAACGATGGTCGATGTCAACGTAACACAATTAAGGCACGAGACATGGTCACATGTGTTATATCACACCATCAATTTGTCTGAATAGTTCGAATGATAAAAAAAGGATGAACCGTTTACTTTGCTCTCTTTGCAGTCTTAATAATAACTTAAAATCGAACATGTGGAAAGAAAAAACAAGCAGCGTTTACCGGAAGTTATCCTGAGATGATGAAATCGTGGTACACATATTCCAGGTAAATCGCCCCTGAAAAAAGTCGCCCCAATGCAAACATCGCCCCAATAAAGCTCGTCCCCAAAAAGTCGCCCCAAAGAAAATTCGTCCCTAAAAAGTCGCCCAATGGAAAACTCTTCCCTAAAAAGTCATGCCATGGAAAATTCGTCCCCATAAGCCCCCATATATGAAAGTCCCTACATTTCCTACAAATCCACCTCACTTTCAAAAATAATGTGATCTGACTGTTTTAAAATTTTCCAGCTGATATTTAACATGCCAAAACCACTGCTGCCAAAATCCCGCTGTAAACAACAAATAATGCTTAATAAAGAACTCTTTCTTTTATTATAACAATCAGTTTTTCTCTAGAAAATAAAAATATTTAGAATTAAAATATAAAGTCCCTTTTTCATGTATGATGAAGAATCGACACCAAAGTAAAAAAATTATAGTCAGCACCTCATAAGCATCATTAATGCCAAGTATGGTTCAAAGCAATTCAGTGGTTCTGAAAAAGAAGTTCTTAGTATGAATTTTCCCATTGGGTCCAATGTAAAAATTGAATTCCCCGCTGGCAGCCATGTTGGATGACGGATCGACACCAAATTAGCAACACTTGGTCAGCACCTCATAGTCATAAGTATCATTCAAGGCAAGTTTGGTTCAAATCCATTCATTTGTTCTCAAGAGTAGAAGTTGTTCGTTGTATGCATTTTCCCATAGGGTTCAATGTTAAAATTTAGTTCTATTGTGGCGGCCATGTTGGATGACTGATCGGCAACAAGGTAATAACACTTGGTCTGCACCTCATAAGCATCATTTATGATAAGTTTGGTTCAAATCCATTCGGTGGTTCTCAAGTAAAAAAATCTTTGTATGAATTTTCCCATTAGGTCAAATGGCAAACTAAGTTCCCCGCTTGCAGCCATCTTGGAAGAGGTCAGTAAACTTGACTATGTTCAATAAAACGTAGTCCTTGACATGCTGAACAATTTAAACTTGACCTCTATCTCAAAGCATTTTTGAAATATAGGACAAAATTATAAAATCACGAAAAATTCGACCAATATAGGGCCATAATTCATATATAGGTACTTGGATTTTCTTCAAAATTTCCATGTAGGTAGATCTTAACATGCTTAACATTTTTCAATTTAAACGTAACCTCTATATGTTATAGTATTTTTAATAAAAAATAAAAAACATCATAATTTTGAAAATTTTACGGAAAAAGGGCAATAACTCTAAGATGGGTCATCAGATTTTCTTAAAAATTTCAGCATGGGTAGATCTTGTCATGCTGATCATTTTTACCTTGTGTCAGATTTTTGATATCTGTAACGATTTTTGAGTTATTTGCCAAAAACTGCAATTTACCCCTATGTTGTTTGACCTAGGCCATAGAAAATAACAAATTTGAAACAAGATACCTAGTGATGATTCAGTTGAAGTATGATTCCATTTGGCCCAGTGGTTTCAGAAGAGAAGTTTTTTGAAAGTGAGCTAACGACGGACGGACGGACGACGGACGCCTAGTGATGGCAAAAGCTCACCCTGGCATAGCCAGGTGAGCTTAAAATCCATTTCGTTAGGAACTTAATTTCGTGGTTTCAGCGAACCACGAAATCCACGAAAATTGGAACCCCACGAACAATAGTACTTTCACAGTATTTGTATAAAGACCTTGTAATGTGCATTTACTCCAAATCATTTCATCGTTTATTTGTCTAAAATGCATTTACTTCATATTTTGCAAATGGAGTAGGGGCGATAAGGGCCTTATTGGGCCTGAAAAATAAATTTAGCTCAATTCACAGGATTTTCTCATTGAAATGTTCTATAGATATGGTTTTTTCAGTAAACAGTAACATTTCTCAAATGTTGATGTATGATTACTGAGTTTTTGATTGTAGAAGACTGGAAAAATTTAAGATTTTGTCGAAAAATGACAAATTTGACCAATTTTGACTACTTTTTCTGTATGAGAAATATAGAGCACATGCAAGAACCACAAAATTATTTATGTGAGAGGTTCATTTCATTTGTACCAATGAGTTGGTAAATTATCTAATTGGTTCTTGAATGTGCTCAATATTTCCGGTAAGGAAAACTATTCGAAAATCTCCAGAATTCGGTATGTTTCTATGAAAATTCTCAAAAGTAGCATTTTTATGACGTCAGACCTACACCTTTCGTGACGTCATTGGTTCTAACTTTTGAATTTTTTCTGTAAATGGGGTCTCAACTTTAAAACGAATATGAAATTCACTGGAATCTTGGGCCCAATCAACCCCTTATCGCACCTTGTCACTTATATTTTACACACGGAAGAAAGTACTGCAACACCTGATATTTTAGGTTTTGTGTCAAAATTTTCTGTTTTTAACAATTGGCCAAGCAATTTTTAAAACCATTTTAATACTGTAAATGTGCACTAGAAAAACGTTTGTGTGGTTGGGCATAACACAATCTACGAAAAACTATCAAAATTCAGTTAATTTCAGTTTACACGGATAACTGCCTGCAAACGCTTTCTCATACAACAAGTGAAAGGGCAAATATGTTTTTTAGTCAGTTGGCACTATTTTTGATGCAATGTCTGCTCTAAAACATCTGAAGTCTGTACTGGAAAGACTTTTTCCTTTCACGCTACTACCGATGATGCCCCACATGAGTTCAGTTTGGTTCAAGGCAAAACTTCTTGTTGGCCATACTTAAACCTGAACTGCCACATCATGCAGATGACAGATCACAACGTTGGAACATTGTGGTCTAGCATCGTCACCCATCAAGATGGGTCTCACCCAAAGTGAATAACTGTCAAAATGTGGCAACAAAAATCGAAGTCCAAAGACATGTCAAAAACGGCAACAGGGAAAACAAAGACAAAACAAGGACGTGAGACAACATTAAGAACTAAGACACTGATAGTGTGAACTCCCATGAAAACCGGGAGTGGCATCAGATGCTTTTCATAAAACTAATTTTTAAACATAAACTGTTTGAAAAAGTGCTGTCTTGATCTATAACGTTAAAATGAATATAGGATTGCCTTTTACAAATTTTAATTTCAAAATATAATGCACATGCAAACTTATGCAAAAGATTTATATCAAACTAATTTTTAGACATAAAAGTACAAGTTATGATTTATTTTAGCATCTTACTATTATCTGAAGCTTGAAGACGTCTGCATTTAAAGAGTATTAAAACTTGTGACCAGGGTAAACAAACCTTTGAAAAATTTAGGCTTTTGACTTCAGGAGACTTCATGAAAAAAACTTCAAAACGGAACAATACCTAACAGGGATAATCTTATTTCTATTTTCAATGATAACAGCAGGTATATTGACGATATCCTCACTATTGATAATCCCCAGTCTTTAGATTATGTAGACATTATTTACCCGCAACAACTAAAATTAAATAAAGCTAGCAATGATTCTAAATACTGCCTTTTTCTGGATCATACTATCATTATTGACTCCGGTAAAATAAAAACTAAACTATATGATAAACGGAATGATTTTGATTTCACTATCACTAATTTCCCTTTTTCTTGACGGCGACATCCCATCTAGCTCCATCCTATGGGGTGTATATTTCTCAACTGGTACGATTCGCACGAGTGTGTTCTAATTTTGACGATTTTAATGAACGTAAACTTACTATCACAGCCAAACTTTTACAACAGGGTTACAGATTTCATAAGTTGTTGAATACATTTAAGAATGTTTATAATAGATATGAATATTTGATGTCTTAATATGGCGTTACTCGTAAACAGCTTATTACTGAGGGCATTTATAATCCTCGTTTTACGGAAATGTTGTTAAAAAATGCAAGAAATTGATTAAAAGTCCAGACAAGCTGGGTCGTAACTTACATTCTTTACGTAATAATGGATATCGACAAGATATTCTGCTTGCATCCGTTAAATTAGCTTTGAGACCTAATGACCTGAAAATTTTGCACACATACTGTCCTCTCATTGATACTGCCGATGTCTACTGAAATCTATGACCAAGTTTTGAATTTGATTTTTCTTCCGTAGTGCGACAGTGTTATACCAGCAGACTAGGCTCCTTGAGCTAGCCGGCAGTTTAGCGGCAAGCACTCCTTGACCCATTCTTCTAAATTATGTATTGTTTTTTTCTTTCCATTCAAGATTGTGGTCATGGAGTTAGTGGTCTACTTGTATTGGGTTTTATTCGTATGTTTATTATACTATAGGGAAACGGGACAGATAAAGGGGAGGTTTGGGTACCCATAAATCGGTTTAACCTACCGCTGGCTTTTGCTAGTGCCGGTACCAAGTTCCTATCGTTGTCTACGTTTGTCTTTTGTCTTAGTCGTGTTCTTCATGTGTAGTTCCATAGCAGATTGTGGCATGTGATTGTAGGTGTTTCCTGTTATCCATTTTTTAACACAAACATTTTTGAACAAAAGATATTTTGGCAAATGCTCAATAAAAACAAATTTAAATAATATTTGTTCATAAATATGGTATAACGTAAATTTGCTAATCGACAAGTAAACAGTCACGCATGTATACTTTAAGATTTTTATTTGCAAAAAATAAAGTACCAACTCATTTGCATTTGCACATTTTTGTGTTTTGTATGATAAAAATATAGAATTGTGTTCACTTTTAAAGGTGAGTCCCTCTTCATGCCTAAAAGGTTCAGATTGAATATTAGTTGTCCAATATGTTAAATCATTGTTGATAAAATATTTTAAGCAAAAATTAGAAAAGGTTAGTGCACTAATTCTAAAGTTATAAGCGTTTTATATTTTAGCGTGAACCGAAACTTTCTTGATTCTAAATTGACTTTAATTCAGAGTAAGTTCCTTTAAACCACAATGAAAGAGTATTAAGAATTTCATACAATTTCCTCAGAAGTATTTTTGATGTATATTGAATCAAAAGCAAATAATACATTTTAGTTATTGTGCAAAATTCTTAATATATTATAATGTATAAAATCAGAGAAAATCAGTTCGAAAATCAGCCCAAGTATCAGAAACTTGGGGAGTGATGGAATTTAATTTCGAATACTTTCCCATACTGTCCTACTGTGATTTTGAATTAATGATTTTAGAATTCCCCTTTCCTCGTTCTTGCTTTGGTATTCGTTTGCCGATTTATTACTGACCTTCCTCTATTCATGACCGTCGACCTAGGCATTCATCACATACGCACAAATCTATAATTTTTACCTCATTCAAAAATTATTTCATTTTGTAAAATGTGTTTGAATTCTTAAGGGACAGATCATTTGTCTCATGAATACAAATTGACTGCCAAATATTGTCGAAAATATCGCTCGTATCAGACTTCTCAGTCTGTTTGAACATGAGCTAATGACCGAGAATGTTATTCATTTTTGAAATTGTAAAGTACAAAATAAGATTTATATGCCATCAGTTCTGGCAATCTGTTGCCACTAAGATACCTTCATACTCTGAAGACAAAATAGCCCGTCTGATATCTTCCACTTATATTAAACCAACATCTTCCATCACCAACGAATATTGAAGTATGTCCAAATTAATGTCTTCAAATCATGCTACCTACAAGCTCTTTTATCTCTTCCCCATTTACGTATCCTCCTTCTCGCCTCGTTATAACCGGAAACCTCAACATAGTTAAATGACAACTTGAGAAATATGTTCACAAAAAGTAAAAAATCAATCTAACAAAGGGTTAACAATTACAGTGACTGAAAATTACCGTTACATGCCACAATCTGCTAGGGAACCACAGGAAAACACAAACAAAACAAAAGACAAACGTACACAACGATAGGAACTCGGGACAGCTGGACTTGGTACCGGCACTAGCAAATGTCATCGGTATGGTCACACCGCTTTATGGGTACCCAAACCTCCCCTTTATCTGTCCCGTTTCCCTATAGTATAATAAAACCAAATACAGGTAGTAAATGGAAGCATAACTTTATAATATTAGCGGATGCAGTTGAGTAATATGCCAAACTTATGTGAAGAGAAAGAAAGAGAGTTGAAGCGTTGTCCGACCGGATCAAGTCCATAAAGTCATTGATTGTGGCTCGAAGGAGGTGTCTTAAGAAAACCATCAGTCTCATTTCACAGTTGATTCGTTACTGTCGAACCTGTAGTTTGTACAGTGATTTTTTTAACAGAGTAAAACACTGTCACAAAAGCTGCTTAGTCAGGGGTTTGTTCATTCATGGTAATTTCATCCCTCAAGAAATTCTATGGCCGTCACCATAACATCATTGAAAGATACGACGTGGCAGTATCCCAAATGAAAGTGGACATTTTCAGCAAAAATCACGTCTTCCCGGATTTGACTACCAATTTTGCCATTTTCCTGGATTGACTCACTCACAGTGTGACGGGTGTTGTTAACAGAGCAGGACATGCTTACCCTTCCGGAGGACCTGGTGTCACTTTCAGTTTCATTGTATTTCAAAATGTGATTGCCTTTGTTTTGAACATTGTGATTTCTATTTCTGTGCTTTGTATTTGTCTGGCGTCATTGTTTTCTATGTCTAGCGTCATTGTTTTCTGTGGTCTCGTTTTGGCCATGTCTTTTGACTTCGAGTTTTGTAAATTCCACTCCTTTGTTCCTTCGGTATTCTACTGCGGTTGTCTCAAATCACAGCTCATACAATTAAAGAGACTAGATCCGTCAATCGAACTTGTACATGTACTGTTGAATCTTCTTCCGTTCATAACAAATCCCTAGCTAAATGGATCTCATCAATATTCTTAAGAAATACGAAATAAAGTAAACACAAACGGCAGGATTTACATTTTTAGGGGGCTTCAAGGTGGTTCGTTAGAATTCTTCCATTTAATCATGTTGTATGCTTTTATGGGTATTTTCATGAATTGTACAAGTACCGAGTAAACATTCCTTTTCACTGTGAATGACCTTCCGGTAGCAACTACTCTTGAGTTTCTACCAAATTTTAGCGCAATTGACAGGGATTTTTAGTGCGCCATAAAGCCAGTTCAACCCATCATTTCTTTTGATTTGCCCGTACCAAGTCGGTGTCTTGCGGTTGACAATTTTCTGTTGGTTTTGCACCTGCTTGTTTGTGTGTTGTTTTTTTTTATATTTTTATTTTATTTGGGATTTGCTCCTTGATAGTTCTGTTCGGTAATTGTGTTATTACCACCTTTGTTTTGGCAACCCCACTTACAACCTTTACACCATAACTATGGAGGCCGCCCTACATGATCTTGAAACAATATTGTCCTCTTTTAAAGCTGAATTGTATGTCAAACAACGTTTATTACTTTTATTTTATTCAGACTAATCTTGGATGTAATTCTGAAATGGACAAAA
>MJUU01001015.1:0-15689 GCA_002080025.1 Modiolus philippinarum
AATAAAACTAGTTTAACCCCGCCGCAGCAGGTTTGCGCCTGTCCTAAGGCAGGAATTTATTTAGCCTTTGTGTGTCTTTTATTTTTTCTACTTAGTTTACTTTATGTCTATAGGAGTTTAGGATGATGTTTATTTGGCTGGACTTAGTTGCTCTTTGTTCAGGACCCGACTCCGACCTGCCGTTGGATGTGGGGTTTTCTCACCGTTCATTGAAGATCTTATGGTGGCTTTGAGTTGTTATTACTCCCCTTTGGGTCGTTGTCTCTTTGACACATTCCTCGTTTCCCTTCTTTTTTCTATGCTTATTAAAGGTTTATTTGAATCTAGAATTATTAAGGGGTTTCAGAATATCAAAAGAGTTTACCCATTAAAACAGTTAAAAAAATTGGATAAACAACATATTCTGAAAGTGTGGTCGGACTTCCAGGGAGTACCGGTAGAGGGTTCAGGTGATTTTTAAAGAGAATACCTAGGATTAATTTTATGGTGTTAATCTAATCACTGGAGTGCCCGAAGTACAAAAAAGCCAAGAAAACTCACCTACAATGTTTAGTCTAGCAGGGCGAGACTCTCAAAATCGGAAAATTTGCCTTATTTTGTAACTGGCCGACCGCTGATTTCGACGACCATTATCCCGAACCCGTGAAATTCCATGTGCGTGTTTGACGTATTATCTGTTTACATTATACATGAACAGGGCGCCCAAAGCCAAATTGCCAAAAAAATACCACGTGACTGTGGCCCTCAAGGTCATTTGTGACGTTTCCCATTATAAGTCTATGGAGACTTCTTTCATCATATACATGTTCCATGACCTTTCGGACTTATAAAAAAAAAGGAAATTCTGCATAAAATATCTTGCATATACATTATCTCTTAGGCTTATGTACTATTAAGGCTGTATGTTTAGTTATGCGGCAACAGGACACGTTTAATCTAAGGGGGAAATTCCCCGTTGTGAAAAATCCTGTCAAATTTTTAGTGGGAAAATGTGGTACAGAACTTTCAGCTGCCATTACTCTGCACTTTGTCTTCAGAACTTTCCGACTTTTTTGTCACTTTGTTAACAATATTATTGCCTATTATGAGATAGATTTATTTTCCTGACGAGAATTATCGTTTGGCCAGGTGTCTCTGTTCGGTAAAGTGCTGAATTTTGCGTGAAAACATTAATCATACGGACTCAATTGCCTTAATCTGAGGGGTGGATTTCGTCCTGAAATCTTATGGAAGCTCGTTTCATAGGGACTTGTTCTTTCATCTGAAGGGTAAAATTTCTTCTTAGGCCATCCATTGTGATTCAATGGGAGCAAGAGTTTCAGAGGCCAAAATCTTGAACTTTTTTCCTAGTCCGGAGGTCCAATGTAAACTAGAGCGCTCGCCGAATGGCAGCCATATATACCGCAGCTCAAGTGTGGACTGATATATCCCCTTTTTTGAAAATAAACATAGATGAATTATCTTCCATTTGAGAAGAAAACCATATTGCTTCATACACATCCATCATACTTCATCTGTGAAACATTTCATCAAAATCAAAGCGCCTTTTTAAGAGGACATGCGTCGAAAAGGTACTGCCACCTTTTTCTATGGAAATGTTGAAAGTTGAACTGTCTACCCTTCAAGATTTTGATCAGCCACAAAATTACTTCATGCACATCTTCAGGATGTATACTACTACCATGTAACATTTCATCACAATCCAAGCAGCCATTTCGGATAACATGCAGTGACAAGGTTCCTCCATCCCTTTTTCCTGAAATATAAAAATTATCTCCTCTTAAAAGTTTCCGGCTATAACAGTTAATTCATCTTCAGGTGGTATACTACAACTACGTGTATGTAACATTTAATCAAAATCCATGCAGAGGTGTAAGAATACTAGTACATGTGTTGAAAAGGTTCCTCAATATTTTTCCCTGAAAATATTACAGACGTTTCTGCCTTTAAAATTTCAACCTTAGTTCAATTACAATTATTTTTTTTTATAAATTCTAAATCCTCCATTGTAGTTTTGTCCTTAGCGATATTTGATATTACTGATTATTCGGATTTCGTTTTTTTTATGCATTTTAAAAATATCTTGAAATTATGGATTTTCTATGATTGGATCTAGTGCTGCTGAAGAGGAATTAATTTCTGAACTGGCCAGACAGCTCATTAAAATTATTGCAGTTGGAATTAAATATGTGTTATGGTCTTATGTTCATTTACTCCATATCCTTTCATAAAATATTTGATACTGGAGTTTGTCTTTAAATGTAGTGTAGAGTTGGTAAAACAAAATTTCCCGTGTGAGAGATGTATGCTCTTTATTTTCTTTGATATGGTGTACTTGTACATGAGATAATATTTCATGTGTATACTTTTTCAATTACAGTTATCTAAATTTTTATCAATTTTTAAGCCTAAGGTTTAACTCCCTCCATCGTAGTTTTGTCCTTAGCTAAATTTAATATTACTGATAATTCTGATTTCGTTTGTTTAATGCATTTTAAACATATTTTGAAATTATGGATATCCTTTGTTTGGGTTCTAGTGTTGCTGAAGGGGAATTAATTTCCGAAATGGCCATACAACTCATTAAAATTATTGCAGTTGGAGTTAACACATGTTTTATGGTCTCATGTTCGTTTACTCCATATCCTGTCGTAAAATTTTACTTCATGCATATCTACAACTGTTTAACACTTCATCGAAATCAAGCAGCTGATTTAGATGACATAAACCGACAAGGTTCCTTCCCTCAGAAGCTTAAGAAAATATTCTTGGCTTAACAATTCCCCTTCATAATTTTGGATAGCAACAATATTGCTTGCTGTATATCTGCAGACGGTATACTACAACTTTGCAACATTTCATCTAATTCCTTGCAACTGCTAAGAAGAAATATTCTGACAGGGTACTAGGACAGACGGACGGCGATTCCTATGTAACCCAAACTTCGTTTGCGGGGATATACTATAGTAATTACATATGTACATTTTCACGTCAATTTATTAGAATTATATACATATCTACGTCTGAAGAAATATAAGTTGTCGAAATGCGATGAACAGAATCTAAATCTACAGTAACTTCGGTATTTAGTTATACATAGTGAGCGTAGTAAGGTTAACCTGTCATGTGAAGCATTACTACTGCGTTTTTACAAACATTTAAGATATAATTTGAATTCATAGATTTGATATAATGAACACAATGTCATTCGGAACCCAATCAGGTTGGTGAAGATTTCTGTATATTATGAGATTTCAGTCTAATTTAAAAGTTACCAAAGTAAGTGAGAACCGAACCGTCAGTCTAAAACGAATAAACCAAGGACAATGACAACGTCAGAAAAACAAGAAAACAAAGACAAATAACTAATACCGAAGTTACTATGAATTTATTTTCTGCATATGCGCATTTCGACAACTTATGTCTCTTCAGTGCAGATAAAATCTAAAAGTTTGGAAGACCATAAAATCAAAACATGAAAACGGCAAAGAAAAGAGAAAGGAAAACACATACATGCAAAAATGAACTACACGAACCCAATAAAAACCATGGGTGAAATCAGGTGCACCGGTAGAGTAAACATCATCCTGCTTCTTATAGGACACCCGCCGTGTTGAACATGTCAACTGCGGTATTAAAGTCAAATCTGGTAGAGGAAAACAAACTTTAATGGCAAAGAGAAAGATCTGTTATCATCTGGGAAACAGATATCCCATAGCGGTCCACAAGATCGTGATGTCGACTGTATAACTTCTCTAGTGATAACCTTAACTTATAGGCAACATATCCTTGCTTAAGTAGCATATTTGTAAGCAACCAAACTCTATCAAGGTAGTCACTATATCGATGACAGGCCCTCGAGAAGAGAATGAGCTTGGAGATGTAAATTCCATATGGCGGTGCTTTTGGAATATTGCTGCAAAGAAAAGTTGACTATCGGAAAAGTGAAGTCATCGCGTTTGTCATATATTATCAATGAAGGGATATGGAGTAAATGCAAATGAGACAAAGTCTCCACAAATACATGGTAAATAAGCAATGGAACAACGCTTTTATTGTTGTTCTTCATCTTGTCATATAGCCTAGTTTGTAGTGTACCTCTGTTGTCAATTTCATGATGGTCAAGAAACGAGGGTGATATGGAAGTACCTGTAGTATCATTAATTTCGAGCTCTTTTGGATAGATAAGATGAAGAAAAGCACAAAAGCGAGCACCAGCAGATATGCTATGGTCTTGTTTGGCCATTTTGATCTTATCACGATCTTGACAGGCTTAACATTAACATATGTGTTATGGTCTCATGTTCATTTACCCCATATCCTTTTGTAAAATATTTAACACAATTTTGTTAAGACTTTGTAAGATATTCAGTCGATTTCAAAATAATTGTTTTCAAGGACAAACAAGACCTGTTCAGTTTATCAAGATTCACTACAAAAAAAATCTTAAAGATCTTCACAAACTGAACTCGTCTTGATCGTCCCTGAACGCAATTAACAAGTAGATATATATGTCAAATATGTTAAATACTGATTAAAACTTATGTTAAGAGGAATCCATAGCAAAAAAAAAAAAAAAAAAAAAAAATTAAATCCAATGAAAAACAAAGATTTCACATATTAAAATTAAAGGGCTGCGCAAAGAGCAGCGTGATACGACCCCAGCATGTCGACCACTGGACTTGAACAAGTGTAATTAAAGTGAGTGTGGACACAGTTAAGACCTTAACACAGTAACTAGATGACATAACCAGAGGTTCACAGGAGCCTGTATCGCTCACCTGGCTTTTAGTTGCCACAATCAAGGTAACATTGTAAGTTATACAGTTGATCTTCAGTTTCTCAAACTTTCGTAGCTCAAACACCTCCAATATCTTGAACTGTTTTTAAAGTCTGATCATGTTTTACTATATTTCTTTGTTGGGCTTTTTTGACAAAAACGTTCTTGCTAAGGACCACTTTCGACATCAGTTTTGAAGTCGAGATGTCATTTTGTAAATGGCAGTCAACAAACAATTTTCAACATCGGTTTTGAAGTCGCAATATCAATATCTACTTGGAAATTAAATTTCATTGAAATCGGACAATGTTGAATTTTCCCGCTTTTTTGGCGGTCATTTTAAAAATAATTTTTAACATCAGTTTTGAAGTTACGACATCAAGACCAATTTGGAAACCAAATGTCATTGAAATCGAACAATGTTGTATTTTCCCGCCTTTTTGTCGGCCATTTTGAAAATGGCGGTCAACGAACAATTTTCAGCACCGGTTTTGAAGTCGCAACATCAATATCTATTTGGAAACCAAATTTCATTGAAATCGGACAATGTTGAATTTTCCGGCCTTTTTTTGGCGGCCATTTTGAAAATGGCGGTCAAGGAACAATTTTCAACATCAGTTTTGAAGTCGCCACAGCATGGCAAACATTTCATCAATTTACACTTAACCTTCATCTTTTATAGTTTTGGAAAAAAAAAGATGAAAAATACGAAAATTAAAAAAATTCGGTGAAAAAAGGGCAATAACTCCTACAAGGGTTTATGGATTTTCTTCAAAATTTCAGGGTAGGTAGATCTTGATATGCTGCAATTTAAACTTGACCTCTATCTGTTATAGTTTTTCAAATAAAAAATAAATTAAATTTTTGAAAATTTACGGAAAAAGGGCAATAACTCCAAGACGGGTTTTCAGATTTTCTTCAAAATTGCAGGGCAGGTTGATCTAGCCATGCTGATCATTTTTACCCCGTTAGATTTTTTATATCGGTAACGGTTTTCGAGTTATTTGCAAAATACAGCAATTTACCCCTATGTTCTATTTTAGTAACAGCAGCCATGTTGTTTGATCCTCGGACTAATCGAACACAATTTTGAAACTGCATACCCTGGGGATGATTCAGGCAAAGTTTGGTTACAATTCGCCCATCAGTTTCAGAGGAGAAGATTTTTGAAATTGTTGACGGACGGACGGACGGACGGACGACAGACGACGGACGGACGACGGACGCCAAGTGATGGCAAAAGCTCACTTGGCCTTTTAAGCCAGGTGAGCTAAAAAGGAGCTTGAGTCAGTAAGTAACAGGACATATACTAATGAACATAAAAATTTACACTTCTGATCCCTGAAAGGTTGGTTGGAAACTGTAAAGGCTATGCCAAATCTGTTGGCATGCTAACGAAAGCTTATAAAGGATCCCATTTGAATCTGATGAAAATAAAGATTTAACATATTTCAGAAAACTGCAATTTTGGCCCTTTTATCCTAAGAGCTACGAAAAATCCGTTGGCTTAATATACTGAAAGCTTATATCAAGCAGAATCTAAAGAGAAAAAAAACATCGAAATCCGATGAAAACAAGAGCTGTCGCCGAATGGGAGCCAGATACCCCCCGCTCATTGAACTCTGAATCAATATGACAAGTGCAAAATGGGGTTGATGTGGACACAACAAAAGTATGGACACACTACAAGTGTGGACACAATACGAGTATGGACATGATGATATAATCCTTAAGAAATATCTATTTACAATGGTAGAAGTCCTTGTTCCAAAGAAATCATCTGTCTAATGAGATAAAAATTGGCCCCTGACAGTTAACACAAAAATCATAAGCGTTAGAGAAATTTTGTTACAAATCGTTGATTACTTCTCATGAGAATTACAATGAAAACAGAGCCTTCAAGGAGCCTGTATCGCTCACCTGGCTTTCAGTTGCCACAATCAAGCTAACATTGTAACTTATACAGTTGATCTTCAGTCTCCCAAACTTTGGTAGCTCTAACACCACCAATATCTTGAACTGTATTTAAAGTCTAATCATGTTTTACTTTATTTCTTTGTTTGGCTTTTTCTTGACAAAAACATTCTTGTTAAGGACCACTTTCGACACAACTTTTGAAGTCGAGATAATTATTTTGTAAATGGCAGTCAATGAACAATATTCAACATCAGTTTCACACTCGGTTAAGTCACAACATCAATATCTATTTGGAAACCAAATTTCATTGAAATCAACAATGTTGAATTTTCCCGCATTTTTTGGCAGCCATTTTGAAAATGGCCGTCAGCGAACAATTTTCAACATCAGTTTTGAATTTGCAACATCAATATCTATTTGGAAACCAAATTTCATTGAAATCGGACAGTTTTGAATTTTCCCGCCTTTTTCGGTGGCTATTTTGAAATTGGCGGTCAACGAACAATTTCCAAAACCGGTTTTGCAGTTACAACATCAATATCTATTTGGAAACCAAATTTCATTGAAATTGGACAATGTTGAATTTTCCCGCCTTCTTTGGCAGCCATTTGAAAATGGCAGTCAACAAACAATTTTCAATACACATCAAAATCCACTTGGATACCAAATTTCATTGAAATCGGACAATATTGAATTCTCCCGCCTTTTTGGCCGCCATTTTGCAAATGGCCATCAACGAATAATTTTTAACATCGGTTTTGAAGTTGCGACATCAATACTTATTCGGAAACCAATTTTTATTTCAATCGGAAAATGTTGAAATTTACCGCCTTTTTGTCGGCCATTTTGAAAATGGTGGTCAATGAACAATTTTCAACATGGTTTTGAAGTCGCAACATCAATATCTATTTGGAAACCAAATTTTATTGAAATCGGACAATGTTGAATTTTCCCGTCTTTTTTGGCGGCCATTTTGAAAATGGTGACCAAAGAACAATTTTCAACACCAGTTGTGGAGTCACCACAGCATTGCAAACATTTTATCAATTTACACTTAATCTTCATCTTCTACAGTTTTGGAAATAAAATAAGAAAAATATGAAAATTTGGACAATTCTGGGAAAAAAGGGCAATAACTCCTACAAAGGTTTTTGGATTTTCTGCAAAATTTCAGGGTTGGTGGATCTTGATATGCTGAACATTTTTGCTATTTACACTTGACCTCTATTTGTTACACTTTTTGAAATAAAAAATGCAAAAGTTTTGAAAATTTTACGGAAAAAGGGGCTGTAACTCTTGAGATGGGTTTCAGATTTTCTTCAAAATTACACAGCCGGTAGATTTCATCATGCTGAACATTTTTACCCTCATGGCAGATTTTTGATATCTGTAACGGTTTTCGAGTTATTGGCCAAAAACTGCAGTTTACCCCTATGTTCTATTTTTAGCAGCGGCGGCTATGTTGTTTGACCTGCCAACTAATCAACACAATTTTGAAGAGCCATACTCTGTTGATGATTCAGGCCAAGTTTGGTTACATTTGGCCCAGTGGTTTCAGAGGAGAAAATTTTTGAAATTGTTGACAGACAGACGGGCGGACGACGGACGCATAGTGATGGCAAAAGCTCACACTTTATTTCATAACATATACATGCATAGCTCTGTCCTTAGCTGAATTTTGGCTTTTCTATTTAGACCTTTTTGGTTATTTGTTCTATATCAGCTTTTACACGTTTTTCGGTTAAAGGACTTCCAAATGCTGTGGGTCGATCTGCTCTGATGAGACATAAATTGTCGAATAACAAAATACCAAAGTGCAAATATGCAGAAAATAAATTAACAGGAACTTAAGTATTATATTTATTTCCATTGGGCCGATTCCTCTGCTGATGGACTCTTAATCCCCTAGGGTATTCACCAACCACAGTAGTCAGAACTTTGGTGCTGACCCGAAAACCGATTTTATTGAAACTTGCAATATCTAAATTTTACAATTTTTTTTTTAAACTAAGGAGTTTCTCCAACATGCATAGCTCTGTCCTTAACTGAATTTTGGCTTTTCTATTTAGCCCCTTTTGGTTATTTGTTCTCCATCACCTTTTACACGTTTTTCGGTTAATGGACATTCAAATGTTTTGGGTTGATCTGCACTGATGAGGCATAAGTTGTCGAAATGTGAATATGCAGAAAATGAATTAACAGTAGCTTCAGTATTTTGTTAGCTATATACCCTTAAAAAGATATTTTTTTTTAAATTGTCCAGGTTCAAAAGATTATCAATAAAAAGTCGAAGTCAAATTATCCCCCCTTCCTGGTTTCTGACAATTATTAGATTCTCTCATGCACATCTTAAATGTTTTTCCTTTGTGTAAAGTTGCATCAAGATCCTTCAAGCGGTTTAAGAGGACTTGCGCTTACGAGATAATTTGCCGAGATGTTATCAATGAAACATCAAAGTCCAGTTATTTCCCCCTTCTGGTTTCCAACATAATTATAATACTTCGTGCTCATTTCTACATTCCTTTGTGTAAATTTTCATTAAAATCCTTCAAGTGGTTTAGGAGGAATACACTTACGAGGTTATCTTTGCAGATGGATTCAATGAAAACTCAAAGTCAAATTATCTTCCTTTTCTAGTATCGGACAATAATTATATTTATTCATGCACATCTCTGTAAAATATCCTTCCTTTTTGTAACGTTTAATCAAAATCCTTCAAATGGTTTAGGAGTTGCACTTACGAGGTAATATATGCAGATGGAATCAATGGAACTCAAAGTTGATTATTTCCCCTTCCTTGCTTTGGACAATAATTATATTCCTTTATGAACATCTCCATATAATGGCCTTCCTTTGTGCAATGTTTCATCAAAATCCTTCAAGTGGTAAAGAAAGAGTTGCAATTACGAGATAATATGTGCAGATTGAATAAATGAAAACTCAAAGATGAATTATCTCCCCTACCTGGTTTCGGACAATTATTATATTCCTTCATGCACATCCTCATAAAGTAACCTTCCTTTGTGTAAAGATTCATCAAAATCCTTCAATTGGTTTAAGAGGAGTTGCGCTTACAATAAGTGTGAACAGACGGACGGACGGACTGACAGACAGGCAGATCGAGTTATTCCTAAAAATACGGTTACGGGGGGGTATAGATATGTTTTCGGTTGTTCGCAACAATATGCCCACGTCTGGCCTCTCATAGCTATAAATGGCTATCAAAAATCTGATGGTGCAGTGATATTTTAATTCAAATAAGGAATCTAATGCAAAAATAGCAATGGTGCATTACATGATACCCCGCCACGTTTCACAAAATTTCAAAGTTTACTGCATAAATCTAGAACCCTGTGTACCTTTGAACCTGAAATTTAACTTGTCCTGTGTTTTGTCCCCAACAACGTACAAATTAGGTTTCAGGACAGGCAGACGGAAGGACGGACACACGACTGAGGGTTTCACATAATACCTCGCCACTACGTGTGGAGGGGTATAAAACTACTTCAAAATCGGACTTGAAATTTTTTTTTTGCAAATTCGCCCCTCATGGCCCCATTTATCTCGTGAACTGTATATGCGACATAATATTCGTTGTCATACTTCTGATTGATAATCTCCTCAGGAGCACACTGAGAGGAACCCTATTAAAATCTGATAAATAATAATAAAGGGCTACGCTGAGCGCAGCATGATACCACCGCAGCATGTCGACCACTGAAATTTCAACAAAAGTAGTTCAAAGTGAATGTGGACACAGTAAAGAGCTTGACACAATAATTAGATTAGTTATTAGCTGGAAACAAACTAGGGAAAAAATCAACAACCCCTTTGATCACTTATTGATAAATAAAAACGTAAGAGCTATGCAAATTATGTTACTATCAACTAAAACTTTACATCCATAGAAATCCAAAGAAAAAAATCCCATCGATATCTGATGAAAAATAAAGATTTGACATATTTAGAAAAATTGCAATTTTGGACCCTTTGACCCTTTGTAGCTCGGAAACGGTAAGAGTTACACCAAATCGGTCAAGAGGAATCCAAAGAAAAAAATCCCATCGAAATCCGATGAAAAATAAAGATTTAACATATAATTAGAAAATTGCAATTTTGGCCCCTTTGACCCCTTGTACCTCGGACACGGTAAGAGCCACGCCAACTCCGTTGACATACTACTGGAAGCTTAGATCAAGAGGATTCCAAAGAAAAAAATTCCATCGAAATCCGATGAAAAGTAAAGATTTCACATATTTAGAAAAATTGCAATTGTGGCCCCTTTAAACTCTTGTAGCTTCGAAACGGTAGGAGCTATGCCAAATCCGTTAACATACTATATAAGCTTAGATCAAGGAGTCCAAAGAAAAAAATCCCATCAAAATCCAATGAAAAATAAAAATTCTACATAATCTGCAGATTCGCCATTTTTGCCCCATTCGGTCCCTCATAGCTGAGAAAGGAAACAAGTGACCAAAACATAGGTAATCAACGATTACAGAGTTTGCCTCGTTATGGCAGTTTGTCACAGTAACAAAATTTTGACTGGATGTTGACATCACATTTGCATGCCTAAGCAAGGTTACATGATCCTACCATGTATAGTGACTGAGATCTGAACTTGCCTGAAAACTTGGACATAAATCACTCATGCGTAAAACATAAGTAAAAGTGACCTACTTTTGCCTGGATGCTGATGTACCATCAGGGATGCACGCCTATGCAAGGTTACATGATCCTACCATGTAAAGTGACTGAGATCTGAACTTGTCCAAAAACTTGGATGTAAATCAATCAAACGAAAAATATAGGTCAAAGTGACCTAATTTTGTCTGGATGCTGATCTACCATCAGAGTTATATGCATTTGCCAGGTTACATGATTGTACCATGTAGAGTGACTAAGATCTGAACTCTTCCTAAAACTTGAATGTAAATCAATCAAGCATAAAATATAGGTCAAGGTGTCCTAATTTTGTCTGGATGCTGACCAACCATCAGAGATGTATGCATATGCAAGGTTACATGATCCTACCATGTGTAGTGACTGAGATCTGAACTAGTCAGAAAACTTGAATGTAAATCAATCAATCGTAAAATATAGGTCAGTGTCCTAATTTTGCCTGGATGCTGATTCACCATCAGAGTTGCATGCATATGCAAGGTTACATGATCCAACCATGTATAGTAAATAAGATCTGAACTGGTCCGAAAACTTGAATGTAAATCAATCAAGCGTAAAATATAGGTCAAATTGATCTAATTTTGCCTGGATGCTGATACACCATCAGAGTTTCATGCATATGGAAGATAACATGATCCTACCATGTAAAGTGACTGAGATCTGAACTCGTCCGAAAACTTGAATGTAAATTAATCAAGCGTAAAATATAGGTCAAAGTGACCTAATTTTGCCTGGATGCTGACCTTCCATCAGAGATGCATGCATATGCAAGGTTACATGATCTTACTATGTATAGTGACTGAGATCTGAACTCGGACGAAAACTTGAATGTTAGTCGTTCAAGCGGAAAATATAGGTCAAAGTGACCTAATTTTGCGTGGATGCTGACCTATTATCAGAGATGCATACATATGCAAGGTTACATGATCCTACCATGTATAGTGATTGAGATCTGAACTCGGACGTAAACTTGAATGTAAGTCATTCAGGCGGTAAATATAGGTCAAAGTGACCTAATTTTGCCTGGATGCTGACCTACCATCAGAGATGCATGCATATGCAAGGTTACATGATCCTACCATGTATAGTGACTGAGATCTGAACTCGGACGTAAACTTGAATGTAAGTCGTTCAAGTGGAAAATATAGGTCAGAGACCCAATTTTCTTGGAGGCTGTGAGATAGCCCAAGAAGCACCCGCATACAAAGTTTGATGACCCTACCATGCATAGTTGCTGAGATAAATGCCCAAATGCGGACGCAGACGTAGACGTAGACGCGGACGTGGACGCCGGGGGGTACTCAAATAGTCCCCCTCAACTTCGTTGAGGCGAACTAAAAATCTAATAGCTGAATGCCATATTAATTTGTCGCAAGGAATCCATTGATAAAAACTGCATCAAAATAAGACTTAAATAAAAAAAAATTTGGGGGATTTGCCCCTGTTGGGCCCCATATATCTCGTGAGCCGTACATGCTACGTGAAATCCGTTGGCATACTCCAGATTGGAAATTTCCTCAGGAGCACATTGAAACAAACCCCATCAAAATCAAATAAATAAAGATTCTACAGTCAAATATGTGAAAACACCCAATTTCAACCCTTTTTGGTCCCTTTTTCTACAACGGGCGGGGCCACCAACTAAAAATCAAAACCTCTGTTTACGCGTGTGCCAAGACACTTCATACTAAAATCTCATAATGATCCGTCCACTAGAAGCAAAGTTATGCTGTCCACAGACGCCGACGACGCCGACACGGACGACGCCAACACCATACCATTATACGACCGCAAAATTTTTGCGGTCGTATAAAAATTCTACAGCCAAATATGTCTTTTGCCTTTTGAAAACGGAAGGGGCAACTAAATCCAAAACCAATGAAAGCCTCATAGTGAAAGCTTATAATAAGAGGAATCCAAAGGGTAAAAAATCCCATCACAGTTTTCACGTATATTTTAAAAATATGCAATTGTGGCCCCTTTGACCCCTTATAACTTGGGAACGGTAAGAACTACGCCAAATACGTTAACATAACACTGAATGTTAACAACAAGAGGAATCAAAAGATAAAAATCCTAACACTAGAGGCTCACATGAGCCTTTATCGCTCACCTGGCGGCTGGTTTTATTCATTGTCACCAATAGACCACCCATTCATACTATAAATCAGTTCACCAGATGTTACATTTTCTTGGATGAAGTGCAAACTAAAAATCACAAACTTTGGAAGGGATCACCCAAAAACAATTGTAACCAAGCTTGGTTCCAATTGGCTCAGTAGGTTCAGAGGACAAGACATTTGAATGCATTTCCCATAGAGCCCCTATGTTAAACTATGTTCCCTGCCGGCAGCCATCTTGAATGAGGTATGAACATAAAAATCACAAACTTTGAAGGGAAACATCTAAAGACTAGTGTAACCAAGTTTGGTTCCAATTGGCTCAGTGGGTTCAGATAAGAAGACATTTAAATGCATTTCCCATAGGGTCCCTATGTTAAACTGTGCTCCACGCTGGCAGCCATCTTGGATGAGGTACGAACGTAAAAATCACAAACTTTAAAGGGGACCACCAAAGGACTATTGTGACCAAGTTTGGTTCAGTTTGACTTGGTAGTTTCAGAGAAGAAGATCTTTGAATACATTTCCCATACGGTCCTATGATAAACTATGTCCCGTGCTGGCGACCATCTTGGATGAAGTACGAACATAAAAATCACAAACTTTAAAGGGGACCATCTTAAGACTACTATGACAAAATTTGGTCCTCATAAGCACAGTGGTTTCAGAGGAGAAGATCTTTGAATGCATTTGCCATAGGGTCCTATGTTAAACTATCTTCCCCGCTGGCGGCCATCTTGGATGAGATGCGAACCTGCTGGACATATGTAGAAATTGTAGTTCTGGAAAACCTCAACACTTTTGTAATTCACATTTAACCTTTATCTCAAACAGTTTTTGAAATGAAAGTAAAAACGTTAAAAAATTGTGAAAATTCAAAGAAAAAGCGGCAATAACTCCTATGTGGGTTGTCAGATTTTCTTCAAAATTGCACGACATGTAGATCTTACTATGCTTACCATTTTTGTTATATAAATTTCACTTCTATCTTCTACGATATTCAATATAAAAGACTAAAAGTAACGAAAAACTGAAATTTTAACGACAAAGGGGCAATAACTCCAAGACGGGTACACGGATATTCTTCAAAATTGCAGGGCAGGTAGATCTCATCATGCTGATAATTTCTACCCCATGTCAGAATTTTGATATCTGTAATGGTTTTTGATTAATTTGCAAAAAACGGCAATTTACCCCTATGTTCTATTTTTTGTAACAGCAGCCATGTTGTTTGGTCTACGGACATAAAAATCACAAACTGAAAAGAGCATACCCCGGTGATGATTCAGGTCAAGTTTGGTTAGTATTGGCCCAGTAGTTTCAGAGGAGAAGATCTTTGAATAAAAGTTAACGGACGGACGACGGACGCCGAGTGATGGCAAAAGCTTACATGGCCTTTGGCCAGGTGAGCTAAAAAGGCGTTGAAGAGTAAAAATATAATGTAATCCGCATGTTTGCAATTTTACCCTCCCGCCCTTCCCTAGCTCGGAAAGAAAACGGAAAAAAACTTGACGATGTAGCACTATGTTATTTTTGGCAAAAACTACATTAAAATCTGATTGAAAATAAACGAAGTAAAATTTTTGAAATTCGCCCCTTTTGGGCCCCATTTATCACATGAACGGGATACCCCTGAGAAGAAATTTAATAAGGAACACACAGAAAGAAACCCCATCACGATCGATAAATAATAAATATTTTACGGCCAAATATGTGAAAACATAAATTTTGCCCTTTTTTAAAAAAAATGAGAGGCAAAATAACCAAATCTATACCCAACCTTTCTTTCGTGTCAAAATTTCATACGGATTGATATACCTGAACCTTCCTTCATAAGGATTGATAAACTGGAACTTATTGAACAAAAATAGTAATGGTGCATTACATGATACCCCGCCACGTTTCACAAAATTTCAAAGTTTAAAGAGGCATACTAGTAACTCTAGATCCCTGTGTACTTCTGAACCAAAAATTATACTTAGCCTGTGTTTTATGGCAACAACTTACATACCAAATTAGAAGTCTGTATGTCGTTTCATTCACAAGTTATCAGTCGGAAACCCTATAATTCGCAAAATTTCAAAGTTTCAAGGGGCATAACACCTGAACCCCTTAGACCTCTGAATAAAAAATCGAACTTCGTCTGAGTTTTGTGGTACACAAGTTACATACCAAGTTTGAAGGCAATA
>MJUU01001017.1:0-24106 GCA_002080025.1 Modiolus philippinarum
ATTGAGTTATTTTTCCTGCCATCTGCATATATATTGCCCACATCTCCCGATTTTACAATCAACTCGATGAATAGTCGTTTGTATGTTGTATTGTGTTTTGATCCCTTAGTCGGGCAACGTGTTTCTATGAGAACTTTGCCCGATATGTTATATTTGTTGACGACCCCGAAGCCATGACCAAAAGTCAAGTCATCGATAAAACGTTGCATAACATTTAGCATGTGAATTCCGCTGAAATAGATGCAAGGGCCGTCTTGAACTTGCCATAAGATAAGAGTGTTTGCTCTTTGTTGTAGGCCGCATGGTGACTTTAAGATCAACAACAGCGTTCTATGCGCTTTATCTCACCATGTATTAATATGGATTTTGTCCAATTAACATCTACTTCATAGCCCCTTAATTCTTAAGTTATAATGAACTATAAATCATACTTAAGATTTGTAATTGGATAGAAATGTATCCCTTTATATAAGAAATAAAAATATTGGACCAAGATTTAAAAATATAGGCTTCATGACTTGCATAGTATGATAAGAGTAACGCCACGTTCTGTGCACTCATTGAGATAATAATCAGATGGAAAAGACTTTTAAATTTCACAAGTATACGTACGGCGTATTATAGCACCTTAAAGAGCTTACCAGGATAAGCTTTTTAAATTTTTCAGGTATGTCTGTTAAAACTTTATCTAAGATGTACTATTAAGACTTCATTTCATCCTCGTTAGAACTTCATTCCTTCAAAGATGGAAGTCATTGATATACAAAAAAGACCGAAGTTTCATAAAAAACAGTAAATTTCGATATGCTGTACACGTGTTTCAAGGAGTAACCTCTAATCAGCAGCATTAAAATTAAATAAAATGGAAAGCCATAATCAAAACGAAATTTAAAAAAAAGTACTCATTTCCAAAAATAACGAAATAGGAAGCCAAATCCAGTACCAAGAACATCTACCGAGTGTCATACACGGAATGAAGCCTAAGTATTTCTAAGGGGTTAGAATTTTGATAACAACTGTAAATTTCTATAAAATGCAAGGTAAAATTTTCATGTCAGACAAGTCTGACTATTAAATTATATTTCAAAATTGTTTATTGTATTACATTTAAGTCACAGTGTTCCATTTGGTATTTCAGCGATAGCAAGTGTAATCCAGCCATTAAAAGCTTTACTAAACCAATAACCGATACAACTACATGTTCAGAAATGGAAATAACCCTGGAAGGCCCCACTGGTATTTTTTCATGGCGTACGTATTATTTTAAACATTATATAGGGCAGAAAACACCAGCTGTTACCACTGAAGGTTACGAAATAATTTTTACTACATGGTCAATGAAAAATTCGAAGTTGACCTACAGTTTTAAGTCCTGAGTTAATTCAATAAGTGCTTCCAGTGATTGCGATATTCACACGAAACAGTCCGAAAAACGTTTAAAGTCAACAATGGTCTTATTTCCTAAAATTCGACACGTATTACCTTTTCCCGCCATTATTTAAAAATGTATAGCTCACGCCTAGCTCTAAAAGCTATTGGTGTATTGATCAATATTAGGTCTCAAGAATTTATATAACGCAAGCATGGTGAATTATAGCTTATAATACTAAATAACTTAGTGACGAAATTACTTTGCATTAAGTTTCTACGGATGGCAATTCCGTCACTAGGTCGTCGATGCTTCTGCTGGTGGACTGTTAGTCCCCAAGGGTATTCACCAACCCAGTAGTCAATACTTCGGTGCTAACCCGAACACCAATTTTGTTGAAACTTGCAATATCTAAATTCTACAAGATTTTGATTAAAACTAAGGGATATCTCCCTCATGCATAGCTTTGTCGTTAGCTGGATTTTGGTTTTTCTACTTAGATCATTTTGGTTATTTGTTCTCTATCAGCTTTTACATGTTTTCGGTTAATGTACTTCCAAAGATTTGGTTTTATCTGCACTGAGACATAAGTTGTCGAAATGCGCATATGCAGAATATAAATTAACAGTAACTTCGGTATTTTGTTATTTATTACCATTTGGCCGATTCCTCTGCTGGTTGACTGTTAGTCCCGAGGGTATTCACCAACCCAGTAGTCAGTTCTTCGGTGCTGACCCGAAAACCGATTTTGCTGAAACTGCAATATCTAAAATTTACAAAATTTTGTTTAAAACTAAGGAGTATCTCTTTCATGCATAGCTCTGTCCTTAGCTGAATTTTGGTTTCTATATTTAGATCATTTTGATTATTTGTTCTATATCAGCTTTTACACGTTTTCGGTTAATGGCCATACAGCTCATTAAAATTAATTGCAGTTGGAGTTAACGTATGCGTTATGCTCTCATGTTCATTTAATCCCTTCGCAAAATATTCCAAAGTTTTGGTTTTATCTGCACGGATGAGACAGAAGTTGTCGAAATGTGCATATGCAGAATATAAATTAACAGTTACTTCGGTATTTTGCTATTTATATTTTGCTTCGGTGCAGATCAAATCAAAACACTTGGAAGTCAATTAATTGAAATATGCTGATAGAGAGTAAATAATCTGTACAAACTTAATCCAAGGATAAAATCAGCTAGAGATTGAGCTTCGCACAAGGGTGACATTCATCACTCGTTTAAAAAAGTTATGAAACAAAATCGGATTTCGTGCAAGCAACAAAATACTGACTGCTGCTTTAGGAATGAACGAAGGAATAGTTGCGATTTCCTTTCTGGTATTTTAAAAAGTTATGCATAATCATTGGCTTTCGGAAAAATAATAGATTAAAAACATATTTAATCTTTAAGGAAACAAAGAATACATTTCAAACAATTAATCGATGAAATCCAGATAGATGAGTTTCTATAGTAACACTTATAACAGGCTCGTTAATATTTGTATATGAAGTGATACTCTTATTTACAAAGTGCAACTGTTAAGTCACAAGTGGGCATAGAATAAACAATTTATTCTCCACACTATGTTATCGTATTCTTTTGTTAAAAATGCATACCAAATGAATTTCATTATTGGTGGATTAAAGTCATTTACATGTAGCAATCAGTTAAGCCTGCTTGCCGTTTTGTCAAGTGTTGCATGTATCTAACGAATTCTCTATCTTAAATATAGATCCATTTAAGGTTTTGTACAACGATGGGGTATACACTATTCATTACGGATGCTTTATACAAGACGACAGTGGTAACTGTTTACAGGCGGAAGCTAGTATCTATGGGAGACAACCAACAATAGACGATGACACTAGAAGTAAACTGTATGCAATGTATCCTTCTATGTGTTTATCGTCGACAGATTTACATGAAACCTCACACAATGGTAAGTTGAAAACAATGGCATTTAATGTCATTTTATTTACTGAAATAAAAGACTTCATTTTTATGCCCTGCCTACGGTAGTAGATGGCAAAGAGTGTTCTGGTTTGTCCGTCCGTCCGTCGTTCCAAAGTTAGAGTTTTTTTCCTTGAAGGAGGTATGATATTATGATGAAACTGTTTATAATAACACATTAGGGACTGATTAAACAAAAATCATAATAAAGATTTACCCATGCAACCAACTTCATGCTTCACTAATCATGAAAAAAAAGTATGATAGTTTGAGAATTATCCACTGGTATTAATTTTTTCTGTGAAGGATGTATGTATGGTATTGACAAAACACTTAAGGGTCTAACTAAACAAAAACATAGTAAAAAATTTATTAATGCTGCCAACTGATCGTAGTATGAGATTAAACCTCAGATTTAAGTTTTTTTCTGTGACTGATGTATGCTATTATGATGAAACTTTATATAAATACCCATTATGGTTAAAATAAACAAAAACATATTAAGTATTTACCCATGCCCCTAACTTCATGCTTCACTGATTACGGGAAAAGGGGGATAGTTTAAGGTAAAAACATAATAAATATTTACCCATGCCACTAACTTCATGCTTCACTAATCACGGAATAAGGGGATAGTTTGAGATTTATCCATATGTTTTAAGTTTCTTTTCTGTGAAGGGTGTATGCCATTATCATTAAACGCCCATTAAATTAAAAACCCATTAGGGTGTAATTAAACAAAAATCATAATGATAATATATCCATGCAAGCAAATACATGCTTTACTGATCACAAAATACAGTATTGTTCAAAACAGTTGCGAGGCGGACCATTGTGTCCGTTAGACACATATTCTTGTTTAATTTCAATTACGATATGACATTGGAAGCGTTTTCTGCTATGCATGCGAGTACCACTTGACACATCTTCAAAATTACGAATTGTCTTTTCCTCTGATTTAAGATTGTGGTCATAGAGGTAGTAGTCTACCTGTTGTTGGTTTCATTCGTATGTTTATTATACTATGCATATAATTAAAAAAAACAATTTATAGAGCTCAGGACAAGCGCCTCAATATCAACATTAGATATTATATTTAACTCTTAATTTTTTTTATTATTGTACACATATTTATGTTTAAATAGAAGACAGTATTACATTAAAAATATTTTTCTACAGTTGATTGTAGTGATTGGGTTGTTCCGGATGTAGGTAAGTATTCTAATAATTCTTAACTTTTGCAAATTATAATAAATACACAATGGTGCTATGAACAGGTATCAATATTAGTTAACTCAGCATTCCTGTCGTATCATTACACTTCAACATATATAATGTAGATGTAAGGACAACGGGGTTAAATAACATTGACAGCACCAATGCCTGAAAATATCCTTATTTTGTCATTGGTCATTACCATTGTAATACTTTGCACGCTCATCTTCTTTGTGGGTGTATTTAAGTGATGATCCCGTTACAATTAAATAATTATTTTTCACATTAAAAATCTCTAAATTTTCGAGTTCATATTGCTACATTATATGAAGATAAACCTTAAATTGAGGGAACATCATCTCCAAACTTGAAAATGAAATTAAAGAACTAAAACTTCAATATACAAAAGATCCTACAAAATATACCAAATTTTTGTATGTAACTTCGAAATATATGACGAGTATACCTACTTTTTTTCTTGTTGCAGGATTGGATCATAATAAATGCAAAGTGCAAGATATTCCTTTCCAGAATAAAGTGTCTTTGGAACAGGTTGTCAACTTGAATGCAAAATGTTGGATATCACAAATATTTTCACTTTAAAAGTTTATGTCTCGTTAGCTATTTTGTTCTAATGCAGCATAAGAAAAACAAGCTAAAAACAATGTTAAACGTTATGTTAATAGGTTCAAATAGTGTTTGTTAAGTGCACATATTATACTGGCATGAACTATGAATTTCGTTTAATGAGTTCTCTACGATGATATCTGTAAATTAAAGAACTGAAAAAGACTCATAATTAGAAAAGGAAAAGATAAAGATGAGAAAACTATACGGTAAAATCAAGCCATGTGCTGCCTCTCACTGAAACTACCGAAGTCTTCTGAAATCTATGATGATTCTTTACCAAACCCTTTCAATTTTTGAATTTGATTAGTATTCCTTAGTGCGACAGTGATTTACGAGCAGACTAGGTTCCTTGAGGTAGCCGGCAGTATAACGGCGAGCACTCCTTGACCCATCTTTCTAAATAACGTTTGTCTTATTCTTTCCTTTTTAAGATTTTTGTCTTGGAGTTAGTGGTCTACCTGTATTGGCTATTATTTGTATGTGTTGTGTATTAGTTGTAATTTTGTACAAATTAAGGTTGTACAAATTATAATTTGTACGAAAATTAACCCAAAAATAACTTACAACTTGTACAAATTTTACATTATTTGCTGAATTAATTTCAAATGATGAAATTAATGAAAATATGTTTAGCATATGTTCATTTTTGATCTGAATTGAAGAGACAGAAATAGTCAAATCTAATTAATCAAATTTATTACAGTTTTTATATTTATTTTATTTTATAATTCAAGATGATTGGGTCATGGTACATTATTGCATCTCGGAATCCAATAGGTAATGGAATCAACATTGGAAGAGAAGGTACAGGGATAGTATTAGATGTTATTGGAAGAGACAGTGGGTATGTTTCGATAAACCCTCCTCGCAGTGGTTAGACTTAAAATGTACAATCATAGGCTTCATAAGGAGAAAATATTTTATATCACTGGATATCTAACAGTGCTTCGTCATTTTGAAACAAATTGAACGAGCATATGGCGAGTTCATAATATTTGAAATTACATAATTAGACTTGATATCTAGTGATAAACAATTCTTTCCAGTTGTTAGTTCTCTTATTCTCATTGGGTTAAAAACGACATTTTAAAACGTATTCTGAGATGATTTTTTTTTAAATTTGTTTACTTATGACATCGATTAGCAAAGATGTTCTGAGGCAACATTGATCATGGCTAAAGTGAACTGCCAAAAATTAATGGTTACGTTAAACAACATAATTGACAAGTAAAATAAAAGGAAAAGTCATATTGCTAATTTATATCTAACTCCAACATAACAATCTTGTTGTGAATCACAAATGTCTATTTATTCAAAAAGAGGCAATTCTTCAACGGAATATGCATCTGACTTTTCTTGTCAATTTCATTTACATAAAATATCCAATCATGACAAAAATAGCCTTTCGCTGAAGATTTTGCTACAGTTCTAGATATAATTTCACAAAACCTGAAGAAAATAAAGAGTTAAAAGGGATACTTGCCTAGTGATCTATGTTAGGACTTAAGATCATTCCCATAGTAATAGCGATAAGGGGAAATATGGATTGAGTAGATGTGAAGTGACATAAATACCCATTATAACACATCTTAGCACAAGTTATAGGATTGGGACTTTTTAGACTTTCCAAAAACGGGGGCATTAAGATTTACCATTTTCCGTCTGTCCGTCCGTTCGTCCCTACGTACGTCCGACAATTTTCGTCAAGAATTATGTACAAAGTAATTATTTGATATTTGGTCTGAAGCTTTAATATGATGAGTTGTACCGTGTCTCCCCTTTTCAGGTCCGTCACTCATCTACTTCCTGTTTGCTGATAACACTGATTTTTTTTTGCAATTATAGCTATATATTCAAAGAATTTCTTGGCTAATGTATGAAGTAAGAATTTTATATTTTGTCTGAGGCTTTAATATGATCAATCGTAACGTGTCGCCCCTTTTCAGGCCCATCACTCGTCGACTTCCTGTTTGACTATAACTTTGTTTATTCCATTATTGTTAAGTATTGAAATTTTGGTTGAGGATTTCTCAGCTTGTGTATGCAGGAATGATTTGATATTTGTTCTGCAGTTTTGGTATGATGATTTGTACTGTGTCTCCTGTTTTCAAGTCCGTCAGTCATATACTCCATGTTTGACGATAACTTTGTTATTGTTCAATTAAAGCCATATGTTGAAAAATTCTCATTGAGGATTACTAAGCTTGTGTATGCAGGAATGATTCAAAATTTTGTCTAAAGTTTTGGTATGATGAGTAATACTGTGTCTCCCTTTTTCAAGTTACCCACTCATCTACTACCCGTTTGACGATGACTTTTGGGTTTTTTCCATTAGAGCCATATATTGAAATTTTTCGTTAAGGATTTCTCAGCTTGTGTATGTAGTAATGATTTGATATTTGGTCTTAAGCTTTGCTATAATGAGTTGTACCGTGTCTCCCCTTTTCAAATACGTCACTCATCTATTCCTGTTTGACAGTAGCTTTGATTTTTTTTTGATACATTTATACATATATTGAAAATTTTCTTCGAGGATTTCTCAGCTTGTATATTCAGTAATAATTTGATATTTACTCTAAACCTTTGATTTGATTAGTAGTACTGTGTCTCCCCTTTTTTGAAGTCTGTCACTCATCTACTTCCTTTTTGATAACTCGAATATTTTCCATTATAACCATTTGGCGGGGTCATCCGTGTCCCATGGACACATTTTCTTTTTATTTTTACAGGCAATGCAAAACAGTATCAAGTGGGTTTATTAGCAGACGAAAACATGACGAAAGCGGTGACCTTTTTATAACTGGTTATATGGACAACGTTACACCATTTTGTAAGCACAGATTCTTTCTTCTGAGGTTTCATAGTTTGTGAGTTCGAACTCCTTTAAGTATCAAAACAGACATACATTTACGTCATATCATTTTTTTAATGGTTTATTATTTTTGTTGAAAACTAAGGAGTATATCCCTCATGCAAAGCTCTATCCTTATCTCATTTTGGCTTTACATTTATATCATATTTGGTTATTTGTTCTCTATAAGTTTTTTAACATCTTTTTAGTTTATTGCCTTCCAAATGTTTAGATTTTATCTACACTGAAGAGACATAAGTTGTCGAAATAGCCATATGCAGAAACTAAATTAACAGTAACCGGTATTTTGTTATTTGGTATCTCTTCATACTATACTGTTGATTCGGTCATTCTTTTTGTTTACATTTTTCGCGTTCGATGAAGTCATTTTTTTCATCATAAAAGTTGATTTTCCTTTATAATGTACTAACTCTAAATCTTTTCACAAATGAGAGTGTAAAAGTATGTACTCAATTAAAATGAAAGAAATCGGGGCCAAATATGCAAGTGTACCTATGATTATATTTTACGCAGCTTAAGGTTAAACATTTGCATGCACCATGTAAACAGATTTAAATGTCAACCATTGTTTATGTTGACATTCCATTCTACGTCACAAATTTTGAGACCGCGCAGATTGAATTTTATGGTAAATGGAAATACTAAGCTGCTGACGCCAAAATAATTTAAATGATCTCAAAACGTTCGAAAACGCACTTTCAGTGGGCGCGGACATGGAGATCAATTTCTGATAATTGTTGCTGCATTTAGGATAGAATCCAATTTTAATCATTTCCAGTATAGCAAACAGAGGACATTAAGGTTTTATTCCAAAATGGTTCAATTAGCTTTGCCAATATTTTCTAAAAACTACAAACATAATGTGACCAAAAAGAGGACCCCACTTAGGACCCTGTACATTTTTGTTAATCAAGCAATGTTTTATTTATTCAGATTCTTTGAAAATAGTATATACAGATTACAAGAAGGCCATTTTATATGTATGCTGGAAAGAAGATGTAAATGGTTATTGTGACGCAGATGGAACAATCATTTGGATTCTCAGTCGCTCTACGACATTGAATTCAGTGGAAATGTCTATACTGCTATCCTTGCTGAAGTTACCATGTGGAGACCATACAAGTGTGACACTTGCTTCAGGTATAAAAAACAATGCTAATGTCTTTGAAAAGAAGGTTTTGGACTTAAACAAGCAGAAATTCATTGAGATATGCCAGGCGCGGATCCAGGCAATGTTAAAAATAGGGGGATCCGTTAGAAGTAAAATGAAAATCTCCCATCGGAGCGAGGCGCGAAATTTGTGTTCGGGTAATTCTTAGCAAAACATCAGTATATTCATTTAAAAATACATGATTGTCCGAAAAGAGGGGGTTCCTACCCCCGAAACCCCCCTTTGGATCCGCCAATGTGTACTATCTTTCAAATCTCAAATTAAAAAAACTGAAGAAGTATAATAATGGAATTAAGAATAATTATCACGCTTTTTAAAAATATGTAAATCACTTGTGATAAGATACATGTTAATAAATAATATTACGTTTTGCAAAATTTAGACAAAGATTTATTTGCATATATTTACTAAAACATATTGCATGTAATAAACAAAAGAAATACTTTCGTATTGATCTCACTTTATGTGTATTTTGTTTGGTATTAAGCTAGTCGGGATCTAATGGTGCAAGTCTTCCTACGATTCGTCAAATTAACAAGAAGAAGGATCTTTGCGAAAGTAGATTCTTAAGATTTGTTCAAAATATTGTAAAATACAATTAAATTCTGGTGTAATGCATATCATAAAATATTGTAAAACAGTATGCTCCAACGTGTGGACATTACTATTTGTTCATGAATTTTAACACGTTAAAATTTACGACGTCTTTCAAAATTAACGTTGAAACAACGGCAGTAGAATACCGAAGGAACAAAGGAGGGAAATCCACAAAAATCGAAGTCCAAAGACATTGCAAAAACGAGAACACAGGAAACAATGGCGCCAGACACAAAACAATGACGTTAGACAGACACAAAGCACAGAAATAGAAATCACAACATTCAAAACAAAGTCCCTCACAGTGTGAACTCCAGTGAAACTGAGAGTGACATCAGGTGCTGCGGAAGGGTAAGTATGTCCTGCTCTGTTAACAGCACCCGTCACACGGTAAGTAAGGTATATATATTTTTGAAAGATCTGTTAGGTGACTGATTGGTTAATGTCTTTTGCTAACTCTGGAGACAAAACCAATTAAAATTCATGGTACGTGTTACTTCTCTAACCCTCAAATAGTACCAAGTTAAATTCTGAAAAGCTTTTTTAATCATCCAGTATTCAAACATAGAAAAGGACAGATCGGTACCACAAACATGACTAACGAAGACAAAACTTAAATATAACAAGACAACACAAAAAACTAAAGCACTCACAGTGTGAACTCCCATAAAAACCGAGAGCGACATCAGGTGGTCCGGAAGGGTAAGCATGTCCTGCTCTGTTAACAGCACCCGTCACACTGTGAGTGTGTTGATCCTGGAAAATGTCAAAGTCGATAGTCAAATCCGGGAAGACGTGAATCTAGCTGAAAATGTCCACTTTCATTTGAGATACTGACACGTCATATATTTCAATGATGTTATGGTAACGGCCATATAATTTCTTGAGGGATGAAATTAACATAGGTTGAACAAATCCCTGACTAAGCAGCTTTTGGGACAGTGTTTTTGCTCTGTTCAAAAAATCACTGTACAAACTACACGCTCGACAGTAACGAATCAACTGTGAAATGTACACTCCATAGGCTGGAGAGGTAGGTGTATTACTGCTAAGAAAGGGAAAGTTCACTATTGGGAAATTAAAATCATCACGCTTGTCATATAGCTTAGATTTCAAACGTCCATCTTCGTCAATATACAATAAAAGATCTAGGAGGTGTTTCAGTTGTTTCTTTAATCTCAAGCTCATTGGGATAGATCTGATGTAAATACTCCTTAAATTTAGGATTATTAAGAGAAAGTACATCGTCTATGTAGCGGAAGCTGAAATTAAAGGACTGGGCTAATTTTTTTTGTTTTCTTTGAATAAGCCCTTGTAAAAACTTGGCCTCGTACGAGTAAAGGAAAAGTTCAGGTAAAAGCGGCGCACAGTTGGTTCCCATGGGAATCCCTATTGTCTGTTGGAAAATACGACCTCCGAATTCGACAAAAGTATTGTCGATCAAAAATTCTAACATTTTGACTACGTCAGTCTCAGTGTACTTCTTGTTTGAACCAGTGTGGTTTTAACAAAATATGTATGGTCTTTCCTTATAACTAAATAGGTGTATCTGCGTTCTCCATTTCTAGTGCAGAAAAATTGATGTATTAAATCTGCAATTACTGTTTTCAGTTTATTGTGTGGAAGGGTTGTATATAGAGTAGAAAATTCAAAAATTTGAATGCTATCGCAATGGGTAAGACTGGTTGAAGATAGCTGTTCAAGGAGATCTTTGGAATTTTTAAGAATCTACATTTGATTCACACCGCTTGTGGAGTAAGCTTTATTAAAGTAATATTTCAGGCCATCTCTAACTGCGGTCAACAAAGTAGTTAGGAGCTGGGAAAGAGGTTTAGTGGTGCATCTGGAAGAATAAGTAATGAAACTAAGGATATTAAGTAAATGTACATGAGACAAAGCCTCTACAAGTACATGGTATAACCAAGCAAAGGGGAACAACGCTTGTTGTTCTTCATCTTGAAGTCACCATGCTGTCTTCAACCATAATCTTGCCCATAAATGTACCTCATAATATCCATGCACACGATTGTAAAAGCAAATCATTTAGTTTTTGTATTTTGCTTCATCATTGTAGATCATTGTGAAAAACCCAAGAATTGTTTGGTGTCTGATATATCTGCTGTTAAAAGTCTGGATAAACAGAAGGTAATTATTGAAGATACACACTGTAAATAACAACACGGACCGATGATGAAGTAGATTATGGCTACTTGATAAGCAATTTATAGTAAAACGTCCTTAGTTTTTTTTCTGCGTTATACTCTGTATCATTTACAACACCATTTTACGACTTTTGCCAGTTGATTAAAACCAATACGAAAACTGCAGTTCCCTATTTGAATCGAATTGAAACTAGGAATATCTTACCAAAACTTGAATATCCGATCGCTGTAGGGAATTAGAGTTTAAATCGAAAACACTTCTTATAGTTTTAGCCAATGAGAAACGAGAATGGTGTGTATGTTTAACCATATCATGAATTTTAGAATAAATAAGATATTTATAGAAAGATTAAAAGTCTTAAAACTTGAAATACAACTAAGAACTTAAAATACAAAGTAGCAATTTCCGCTGTTCGTTTCTCATTGGCGAAAACTAAATGAAGCGTTTTCGGTTGAAAAGCATATTCTCGATTGCGATCGAAAATGCAGTGTCCGTTAGAAAACCCTAGTTTCCGTTCGTTTTGGATCGGAAACTGCAAGTCTTTTGCTAAATGCTAGTTATTTTGCAGAATAGAATGTTATCCGATTGGGAACTGCAGTTTCGCATAGAAACCCTAGTATATCACATTTTGTGATTATGGCGTGCCATAAATACATGCATTTGCCTTTTTGTTACTATTTGATGTGAACAACTGCATGTTTCCTTCTTTGTAACCCGAAGACGCTTTTGTTTGGAATCGTGCACTATCTTTTTTTTAAATTTTGCTGAAAACTAAAGAGTATCTCCCTCATGTAAGGCACTTGCCATAGCTGAGCATATTGGTAATTCGTTCTCTATCAGTTTTAAACATCTTTGAGTCTATTTATTTCCAAAATGTTTAAATTTTATCAGCACTGAAAATACATAAGTTGTCGTAATGTTCATATGCAGAAACTAAATTTACAGCAAATTTGGTATTTAGTTATTTGTAAAGGACTTTTAACTTGTCATATACAAATACATTTTCAGCTCTCGGGAGTTTGGTACGACATTCTCAGGCCAAATGTTGTATATGGTTCAGACTCGGGGACATTTAAAATGACCACTGACAACTATGGAAATATTCATTATAAGCTAACTGCACAGGGGTATGAACTACTTATATCTGTTACAAAGAATCAAGCAGTACAAAATTTACTACTGTTTATATTTAAGAGCATATTTGATTCATCTGCACATTTCATATACATGTATATTTACTTATTAAATCAAGTATTGTTTCAGAGGTATATGTTTTAAACATGACAAGATAGAAAAAAAATATTCATATATATTTGAAATGCAAGGGATCTAGAACAATCATTATCAAATTATAAAGGTTTTTAAATAAAATAAATGAGTTAAATAAATGAACGAGTAAAAGATTACAAGATATAAGAAATATTCTGATGTTTACAAAAATAACTGCAGGATTTTATGAAAATATAGGTCACTAACCATTTAACCTTTTTGTGAACATTACTTGTAAACAGCTACAGAATCAAATGTGTAGGGATTATTGAACATGTTACATGCTATTGACATAAAAATAGTCACATACTAGTATATTGAAAAATTCGAATTGTGTACGCTTAACAGGGGGGAATGTTTGATTTTTCATTTAATTTGAATACCTACATGTTTTAATTCAACATTTTTTCTTCTATACAAACAATTGAATGGGGGTTGAACCAAACAAGGTATGTATATTGCTTTTGTGTTGCTGACCAAGCGTTGCTTTTTGTAACTTGTTCGTACATAGAATTGGTCCTGTGGAAAATTCCTTAAAAAAGTCTTTTCGATAGAAATATGAGCATGAAGTAAATACTAGTAGTCGCGAATTTATCACTTCCTAAATTGGATAACTTTGTTTTAAACCTTTCAACATAATTTCTTCTTGAATGGAACTAGTTTGAACAAAACTTTTAATGATTGTTATATACAAAATCCTTTCAGGAATGTATAAATCAGCCAATGTCGAAACCTAGATCACTGAGACACCCCACTTTGACAATAATGTAAGCATGATTCTAGCATTTAAGATGGTTCGGGGGACTAAGCAAAATCCATCAGAATTTTTTAAATAATTTGCAGAATTAAACTTCAAAAATTGGACTTCCAAAAAATAAGATAAAAATTGGGGGTCACGGACCATATAAGCTCACAATCTTTCACCGAAAATATGGATTTTTTTAATTGAAATGTTAAGGAAAATTACCATTTTCTTTAAAATTATTCAAGTTAAATCCATGAGAAGTTTTATTAATTTTGTACATTGCTAGCCCTTGTATTGATCTTTCCAAAAACAAAAAGAAAAATGGGGTCACGGACCTTAATACGAGAAATTATTTCACAAAGTTAAAATTTTCGTAGAGATTTCTTTGTAAAATATTTTTTGAAATTACCTCCCTTGTTTAAATTTTCATTTCAAAGAATTTTACAGTGCAAATACTATTTTGAATTTTTCTTCAAAAATGAATGGTAAACTAAGAGAAATAGTCCCATTGTTTGTGTTTTAAGCCAAATATTGTACAGATTTGTCCAAATTTTAAAATGTTTGTATATTTCTTTACTAATAATTACCTATCAAAGCATGAAATATGAAAACAAAATGGCGGGATACCACCGATCCACCTTAAAAGCCGGGTTAACGATTTCGGGTCAGTTGTTAGTTAATTATGCAACTTAGGTGTTTTTATAACACCTCTGCTTTAATTATAGTTATGTATTGATCTAATATAATATCTGATCCAACATATTTTTGCGGATTTAATAAAAGAACTAGCATGTTTATCGACTAAGCAACAACTATATTCATTTCATTAAGGGAACCATTAATCACCTGAATTGTAATCATCCTTTGTGTATAGAATGAAACTTAAAGGAGAAAAAAGGCCTTTAGAATATTTTCAGTTCTTCAACATATAGCAATACATAAAAAGATGCATTCAAAATGGTATTTTCAACAAATTTAAAGTTTCAAATGTAGAGTGTTTGATTTGACTTGTAGAGAAAACGACACATGTATTGAACCGCTTACATCTACTTCTGTACAGCGTCATAATAAAGCTGACGGTGAATTCTTGACAACATCATTAGGACATCGAAAATGGGGAATGTGTAAGTACTGAAAATATAAACAATAATTAAAAGGAAACACCTACAATGGCTGAAATTTAAATTATTTGCCACAGTCCAGAAGTCTAGTCTGATGGTAGAACACTGCGGAAGAAAAATCAGACTCAAAACTTCATGAAGGGTTTGGTCAAGAATCATCATAAATTTCAGTAGACATCGAAAGTGTCAGTGAGAGGCCAGTGTGTGTGGAAAATTTCCAGGTCACTAGATCTCAAAGCTAATCTAACAGATGCAAGCAGAATATCTTGTCGATATCCCCTATTACGTACAGAATGGAAATTACGTCCCAACTTTTCTGGACTTTTAATCCATTTCTGGTATTTTTTAACGACATTTTCGTAAAAACGATGATTCGAAATGCCCTTTGTAATAAGCTGTTTACGATTAACACCATATTTAGATAACAAATGTTTATATCTATTATTAAACTTCTTAAATGTATTTAACAACTTACGAAATCTGTAATCCTGTTGTAAAAGTTTGACTGTAATAGTAACTTTACGTTCATTAAAATCTTCAAGAGTAGAACAAACTCGTGCAAATCGTTCCATTTGAGAAATATACACCCCGAAGGATGACGATAGAGGGATGTCGCCGTCAAGAAAAGGGAAATAAGTGATAGTGAAATCAAAACCATCCCGTTTGTCATATATTTTAGTTTTTATTTTACCAGAGTCAATAATGATAGTTAGATCAAGAAAAAGGCAGTATTTGGAATCACTGTAAGCTTTATTTAATTTTAGTTGTTGCGGGTAAATAATGTATACAAAATCTCAAACTGGGGATTATCAATAGTAAGGATATCGTCAATATACCTGCTGTTATCATTGAAAATAGAAATAAGTTCATCACTGTTTGATATTGTTCCGTTTTGAAGTTTTTTATGAAGTGTCGTTAGTAACAGAAAAGAAAAGGTCTGCAATTACAGGTGCACAATTTGTACCCATAGGAATACATATGACCTGTTGATAAATAGTGTTCCAAAAACTAACAAAAATATTGTCCAGCAAAAGATTGAGTGCATTTATCATATCATCACATGTCAAGGAGAAATGATTATTGTAAGTAATATTACAGAAGAATCCTTGCTTTTTGTAAGAACAAATAACTAAATACCGAAGTTACTTTGAATTTACTTTCTGCATATGCGCATTTCGACAACTTATGTCTCTTCAGTGCAGATAAAATCTAAAAGTTTGGAAGACCATAGACTCAAAGATGTTTAAAAACTGATAGAGAACAAATAACAAATATGATCTCAATGAAAAGCCAAAATCAGCTAAGGTCAGAGCTTTGCATGAGGGACTGTACACCAGAAAATTTAAAAGACCATTTAATAAGTTGTCCCAATTTGGATTTAATCAAATCATGTGGAATGGTTGTATAAAGTGTTGAAAAATCATAACTGTCGATAGATTAGACTGGTCTTTGAATTGATTGTAGTTTATCTAAAACTTCAATAGAATTTTTACACTCCAAAATATAAACACTTCAAATATAAACAATAATGTATTGTTTGATTATCTTGAAACATTTGTTTAATTCATGCGCAAAAAAGTTTACAATTAAAGCTTTCCAATCAAATATATTCTTTAAGTACAGTTCCATGCAAAATTAAAAAATCTTGTTGCACATGAGTGAAGTGAATTTTCTTTTCCAGTGATTTTCCAGGAATTTAGCCAGTTATCAAATTTACTCATTGCATATTCAAGAAAAAATGTTATAGAATGTACCTCAGGTAAAGAGGCGAATTATTGAGAGGAAAATTACCCCCATTAATCAATATGAATTATTACATGTTTGAGTATTTTCATCCAAGAGGTGTGAAATTTACATCTATTTTATTTACATCTATTTTATTGTGCAGTCTCATTTGGTATTATGTGTATTAGAGGACCAAAATCATGCTTTGCTCAAACCCTATCCCCTTTGTGAAATATTTTTTTCATTCGGAATGCACAATTACAGGGTATCTAACTCGTTAAGTTATAAGGAGTTTAAATGCTATTATAACGACAACAAAGTAAAAGTGACAACAAACACTTTTGAAAAATTCTTTTTGCTTATGAATTTACTTATGAGTAGACATTTAGAAGAGAGAAAAATGTCTGAAAATAAAATTTCACATGTGCCATTGCTATTGTAAAATGTTTTGATTTTGATATGGAACTCTACTTAACACCAAACAAAATTTGTATATTTCCGTACCTATTGAAACTTTCTATTTATGATAAGATCAATTGAAAATGCCAACAGCAAAAACAATTTTAAAATCAATTTAATTCATTTTAATGATATTTTTCAAAGATGCTCATTAAAACAACGGCAGTAGAATACCGAAGGAACAAGGGAAGCGATGACTACAAAAATCGAAGTCCAAAGACATGGCAAAAACGTGTAAAAGGCGATCAAAATGTTATTTTTCTGTAATCAATAATTGTTGTATAAAACTAGACTTACTATGAAGTATGAGCAAAGCTCATTGTTGAAGGCCTCATGCTGTCTTCAATATGAAGAACAACAATAAAAGCGTCGTTCCTTTGCTTGTTTTTACCATGTAGTTGTAGAGACTTTACCTGGTGTGCATTTACTCGATATCGTTTCATTCACTATCTTGTTACAGGAATTTAGTGCATCATCTGGATTGACTGTTAATACCCGAGGGTATTCACCAACCCAGTGCCCAGTATTTCGATAATGGCCCGAAAAAACTGATTTGACCTACGCTGATTAGACATAAGTTGTCGAAATGCGCTTATACAGAAACTAGATACTGTTTATGTGCGACATACAGTTTTTTCTTGCTAAAAACACAGTAATCAAAGAAACACATAGTACTTCTAATTTTGTTTGGTGCTGATTGTACAGGGTTGTGTTGTTTTGTTTTTGGCCGTGATTTTATTGGACATGTTCGCTTTTTTATCATGACAAAACAATGGCACAATTGGAAATCATAAAAAAATTGATTTCATAACTGAATTTCTGACCAATAAAATGCTGAAAAATAACTTATCTGTGATAGTAATATTTTTGTATACCAGTCAGAGGAGTTTAAATCTATTTGAAATTAGACAAATATGTTTCCCACCATTAAAATCCTTAGTTTTGCCAGTTGAACTTAAATTCAGTTTCATAATACATTATGTAATTTTTGCTGTTCTTTTCAGTTACATTAAAGTACCTGTATGTTGAGTACGAATCAGCCTTAGTAATTTATGTGTGCATTCAAATTGACGTAAATGGTGAGTGTGTAGAGACTGGAAAGCGGGGTCGGATCTTGTCCAGAAATAAGACATTATCAGAAGACAAAAAGTTAAAACTTAAGAAATACTTACGAGATGCTTGTATTACAGTAGACGATTTGATAGAGACCAATCACAAAGGTATGTTCTTGTAAAGCTATCATGTAAACAAATCAAATATTTTCAATAGGTTTGCTGCAGGTATACGCGCGTCAGAAGATCAGCCCAACATTTCTATTACTGCAAATGTGTATCAGCAAATGGTAGTTGCCTCTGCTGGAGTCGTACCATCACTTTTGAGACATGTATGGCAATACAGCCTGCAATTTGTCCAGGGCACTAAACACTTGGCCACCTAGGCTTTATAAAATATAACCTTTGGTAACTGGGTGATAACTCCTCGCACGTTTAATCTAAGGTTGTAACGAAATACATGATGCATTGGAGCTCCGTACAAATAATCCGCAATGAAGTATCGTTTATAGTAGAGAAGACTTAATGTCTTTCGACAAGGAATGCCGCTAGACAAAGCTTACTTTTGAAGGTCTCATATATAATCGTGAATGGCCGAGATATTAGTATATATATTTAAAAACAAGTTATTGGACCTTTTCGTTGTAATATTATTAATAATTACAGGAATGTAATTTTAATGAAATAGTGAAAGCCATGTTTTTGTCTATATATGTTTATATATTTTGTAATTGGCAGCTAGTGTTTTTGTCGGACAACGGATGACTGTGATTATAAGAACACTCAGTCAGTTAAATTTATATTTGTTTACGAACCTGCATCCATGGCACGGGGGGGTCACTTCAGTTGGAATTTGGTACAGACCTGCTGCTGGCATTTTGAAAATACCCCCCTTTCATATATATCCCCAAACAAAATATCGACCCATTTATATAGTAAATTTAAAAAAATAACCAACCCAATTGTATAGTAAAAATGTGTGATTCGAGTAAGAAAACCATTACTTTCTCTGCAGAAATGTTCTTAAACATCAAATAATGATACATACTTGATTAATTACAGCAACCAGTAGAGATTCTGGCCAGTTGGGGCTAATTTACGACCCATTGATTTACATGATGTGAAAAATTACGACCCATTCATATAGTTGACAACTGCAAAAAACAGGCCCATTCCAGCGGCACGTCTGTATATACCTCTATATAGGAGGTGACACCCCCCCCCGCCGTGATCCATGGCCAGTATAAACTTTCTAACAATTACTTCCTCTCAAACCGGTGATGGAGTCATCTTCAACCTGCTATGAGGTATAAGCAAAGCTCCTTGTTGAAAGGATCAAGATGAAAAACAACAATAAATACAAAAAATGTAAGTGTCCAATTGTACTATTTTACCATGTATTTGTAGAGACCATGTCCATTTACTCCACATTCTTCCATTGTATATTTAGAGATTTCGGAGTGGCGATTGTGTGCTCAATCATCGTTACAATCCCATTCCCTGGCAGTTGAAGACCGAAAGCAACCAATTATGAATATAAACTCATGTTACGTTGCTATTCCTTACTTGTTTTTATCCAAGTTACCGCCTTTGTACAAAATCAAAATGATTCACTACAGTCAATACGGTTTGCTGAAATATAATTAAAATAAAGGAGTGCATACTGATTATACTAGTGTGTAATGTAGTTTCAATCTTGATAATAACCGTGAATACGGTTTGCTGAAATATAATTAAAATAAAGGAGTGCACACTGATTATACTAGTGTATAATGTAGTTTCAATCTTGATAATAACTAGACTTGGTACACTTTAGGTATATCTTTGAAGGTATACTTACTTACATTTATTATATTGGCCTTGTTGTTAGATTTAACATTAATATAACCTGTACTAAATATATATTTTTTTAATAACATGCAGATACACGTTACAATTAAGTTATCCAAAGGAAATACGAATTTACTTTTAAAACCTGTAAAAATATAACAGATGTTTAATTGTTCTAAAACTTTTAGGAAAATGTTGTGTTCAAGGCACATTTTTTATTCAGTTTTACTTTAGAAATGCCATTTAGACCAGGAAAGATAGGCAAAAAAAATACACATGTGTCGCTATTTTGATTGTACAACCCTTCATTATCATGTAAACCCTTTCACTTTATTGATCTATTGATTGATTGTTGTTTCAGTGAACAGTTTTAGAGAACGAGTTACTTTATTCATACGAATAAAAAACAGTAATAAAGAAAGTTTAGATAACTGCGACAACGAGTTAGGGAAATGAATACAAGACATGAAATTTAGTCTTCTTTACGACTCCATGGAATGCTTCCTAGGTCGCAATATTTTATACTGGATCTTTATACTGGAGCGCGACGATTCCCCTTACAGTTTTTTTTCGATGATTAATAGACAGGCTTTCTGAATTATGACATAACCACACTGTATCGACAAAGTAGAGGGTAATTAAAAATGAAAAAGGAAAAAAAAACATATGGCCACCAGCACAGAACATAGCTTAACATTGGGCCTAAGGGAAAATCACATCATCCCATTATCATCTCCTTCTCTAAAACCACGGAAGCAAGTTCATCCAAACTTAAAGGGAATCATGTTTTAAGGTCTTGCACAAAGATTGCTCATTTTGTTCCGTTCCGTTCCCTTAAAAACATGGCCATCAGCGCGATCTTGGTTTGAATATTGGACCCTTTAGGAAAATCATTTTTTGAATATCTGCTCTGAAACTATCAAAGGAAATTCAACAAAACTTTACAGGAATGGTGTATTGAAGGTCCTTCACAAAGATTGCTACTTTCCTCCAGATCCGATAAAAAACATTGCTGTCAGCACGTATCTCAGTTTTATCATTTGAACCTATGAGAAAACATCGGTTCCTTCATCTGTTGTGAAAGTATTGAAACAAACTAAACTAAACTATACTTGAATGATACATTGAAGGTCCTTCACAACGATTACTTATTTCGTTCCGATCCGTTTAAAAACATTGCCGCCAGCTCGGATCTTAGGTTTAAGATAACATCCTATGGAAAAACGTCATTTTAAACATTTGCTCTGAAACTATTCAAGCAAATTTGACTAAACTGTACTGGAATGATGTATGGAATAGAAAAAGAAGGGAAACGGGGAATGTGTCAAAGAGACAACGACCCAAATGGGAGTAATAACAACTCAAAGCCACCATAACATCTTCAATGAACGGTGAGAAAACCCCACACCCAACGGTAGGTTAGAGTCGGCCGGTGAATAAAGAGTAATCAAGTTCAGCGAAATAAACATCATCCTAGACTCCTATAGACATAAAGTAAACTAACTAGAAAAAAGACAGGACACACAAAGGCTTAATAAATATCCTGACTTAGGACAGGGGCAAACCTGCTGCGGCGGGGTTAATCTAGTTTTATTGGGCCCAACCCCCCCTAGCCAATGTGATAAAAAAAGAAAAAAAACAATAGTAACAACAGTAAAATTCAGTAAACCACAGGACTGAGTCAATTGTGAAAAATTAAACTGAAAGAACTAAATATACGGACATAAACATGAAATCACAAAAGACTACTAGCAATTAACTGACATGCCAGCTCCAGACCCATTACCAAATAACAAATAGAATTATGTACCCTTACTATACAGCTTCCACCAAGATCCCTTCCCGTGAGCAGTTTAGCATAATGATTCATGCATATACCAGAATACATAAACAGAAAAGACACACAATGGCTTATTAAAATTCCTGACTTAGGACAGGCGCAAACCTGCTGCGGCGGGGTTAAACAAGTTTTATTGGGCCCAAACCTTCCCCCTACAGCCAATGTTATAAATCAAAAAACAATCATAACAACAGTAAAATTCAGTTGGCAACAGGACTGAGTCAATTGTGAAAAATGGAACTGAAAGAACTAAATATACGGACATAAACATGAAATCACAAGAGACTACATGCCAGCTCCAGACCAATTACCAACTGACAAAGTAAGTTATGTACCCCCAGTATACAGCTTCCACCAAGATCCCTTCCTGTGAGGAGTTTAGGATAATAATTTCATGCATATACCGGAATACATAACCCGTGTCCATGCAATACAGATTTTAGAAATTTAGAATGTGTTTAGTTAAAATGCAAAGACCCCATCAAAAAATCAATTTTAATACCAAAGAAGGCCATACGCAATGACTTTACAACAATACCGTAATTATAAACCTGATGAATTAGACGATTTAAAGGTTTTATCAGTTTGTTGGCCGAGTAATTTTTACTCTTATATTAAACATTACCGTAAAATGAAGGATGCGAAATACCAGCCTTGATTAGATGTTTACAGGTTGCATTGTATTTATGAACTAAGTCTTTATATCGATGATAAAATTGAGTAAAGGTTTTAACTAGTTTATGATAACGAAAACCCTGATATAATAGTTTTTCAGTTATGAAAAGATTCCGTTCATTAAGCTTATTTTCAAAGAAAGGTCATTTTATTCCGATTCTACAAAAAACATGGCCGCCAGGACAAAACATTTTTTAAACATTATTTTTCAATACCTGTTGTAAGTATTTTGTAAGATGAGCGGTTCAGGCTCAGTTTCTGAGCCTCTAGTTTATTTGAAATATTAGTTTTATTACGCAGAGTTTACCTATACATATTAATAAATTCTGAATTGTCTAAATAATTAAAATGTAATTTTACTTTGAAGTTCATTTACTTTATGATTTTTTTCATTTGCAGTTGACTGCTCTTATCAGCTTGAATAGAACTGAATTCAACGATTTCTCTGCCTCTATTAAGATTTTGTTCTTGTGACTGGTCACAACATTACATCAACTGTATTAAACTGAAACATTTATTTATAATATAAATAATAATAAAAATGACTATAAATGTACATATCTATATCAGCTTTGTTTTCTTTGAATCTTTTTTTGTATAACACCTTGATTTTTCAATTAGTTATTTGTTCTCTATTAGTTTTTATATGTTTTTCGATTAATGGACTTCCAAGTGTTTTGGTATGATCTGAACTGATGAAACATAAGTTGTAGAAATGTGCATATGAAGACAATAAATTTACAGTAATTCGGTATTTTATTTACTACCACTGGGTCGATGCCTCTGCGGGTGGACTGTTAGTGCCTGAGGGTATTCACCAACCCAGTAGTCAGTACTTCGGTGCTAACAGGAAAACCGATTGTTTTGAAAGTTGCAATATCTAAATTTTGCTAAATTATGTTTAAAACTAAGGAGTATCTCCCTCATGCATAGCTTTGTCCTTAGCTAAATTTTGTTTTTTTTTTCTATTTAGATCTTTTTTGTTATTTGTTCTCTATCAGCTTTAATATGTTTTTGGGTAAATGTACTTCCAAGTATTTTGGTATGATCTGCACTGATGAGACATAAGTTGTCCAAATGCGCATATGCAGAAAATAAATTAACAGTAACTTCGACATTTTGTTATTTACTACCAGTGGGCCGATGCCTCTGCTGGTGAGCTGTTAGTCCCCGAGGGTATTCACCAACCCAGTAGTCAGTACTGACCCGAAAACCGATTGTTTTGAAACCTGCAATATCAAATTTTGCTAAATTATGTTTAAAACTATGGAGTATCTCCCTCAGGCATATCTCTGTCCTTAGCTGAATTTTTGCTTTTCTATTTAGATCACTCCAAGGGTCCCGGGATATAGAAATAGGACCCGTTCCGTGGTTGTGCGGGATAATAAATACACAGCCCATCTTTCGGATGGAATGTAAAC
>MJUU01001017.1:33664-43666 GCA_002080025.1 Modiolus philippinarum
TTTTTTTTTACATCAAACCATTTTGCATGAATGATGTTAATTAACTACAATGTGTCACAAAGCTCAAGACACGTTTATTTGACATCCACATAACAAGATTTCGAACAACCGATCAAGTTCTTATAAAAAAAGTAGTCCCTCTCGGATAAGGGTTTGTACACTTTATTGGAGAAATTCATTTATATATTTTGATTAACATAATTGATTAAATTTTGCTCCTATTATGCACTTGGCTGCAGATGAGTTGTTTAGAAATAACAAGGACGTACAGTATATTTATCTAAATATACGTTGTAAATGAATTATCATATATGGAACAGAAATTTGACTAATTTATTCAGAGATGTATCTCTGCTTTATCCAATTCTCAAACAATACACTGAAAGAACAGCTAATTTACAAAAAACAGAATTATTTTTTACCGGATAATTTGATTTTTCTTCAATATATGTTCAAAGTTGAAAAATTGACAGTTTACTGACCACACCATATGTAATTCCGGCTACGGTTTTGATCTTTTGTTTTGATATCAAGAAAATGCCATATCATTCTATTTATTAATCAACTGTCTTTAAAAATCAATCACAGAAATTCAAAAGGGTTATCCAAGGCTCATGCAATACACAATTAAAGTTGAAAATCTAGTACATGTGTTTTGTAACTGCCTTATTCCACCATACAAGATATATTTCAGGTCACGGTTTTGACCCCTTGCTTAAGTGAAAAACAATTGCAGTTTATGCGTTTTTTTATATAAATAAATTATCTTTTGATATCAATAAAATCAAATTGATCAGCTAATATAGTTTTATTCAATACACACTCAAAGTTATAAATTTCAAAGATTTCAGACAACAATACCAGTCTTTCCCGGCCATTTTTTCTACCTCTAAGTAAAACCAAAAAAAAATCATTTAAACCATTTTAGTTGTAAATAAATCATTTTTGAAAATCATTAAACAAATTTTGATTAAGTCCTATAGATTTCGAAAATTTACGTTTTAAGTCCTAATTTCACTTTTTTTCTTCCGGCAATCGTGATGTCTTTAAAATTAATGTCATAAAGTAATGTATCATCTTATAGATCTTCTATTAGCTTTTTAATTTCTGAATAATTTCTCTATATGTTAATGCATTCAAAAGATATGAAGGACAAGGCATTCATTTCAAGACTTTCCGGTTTTTCAAACTTTCCGTTAATACATATTAATATGTTTGTAAATGGAACGATCCTATAACTACTGTGGAAGTATTTTTATTCGTGGACATTAATTTTCGTGGTATTCATGAATATCACTATTTCTTTGGTACTTAAATTCGTGGTTTTGCATTCTATGCATTATAAATGTTTGGAAAAATGTATTTCGTTGGGAAATTAATTTCGTGGGTTAAGAACACCACGAAATCCACGAAAATTGGAGCCCCACGAACAATAGTACTTTCACAGTATGTACTTGGCGATCAATGATCACAAGTTTGAGATCAAGGATGACAGCTTTGCGATCAAGGATCATATGACTTTGCGATCAAGGATCATATGAGTTTGCGATCAAGGATCACAATCTTGCAATCAAGGATCACAATGATTGCACTGTTGTGATCAAGGATCGCACCACAAGTTGTGATCACTGATCATAACTTTTGGGATCAAGGATTGCAAATTGTTTTGTGATCATTGATCGCATATACCCGTAAGATCATTGATCGCAAGCAAGAACAATCATTGACTGCTACAGGATCACAGAATGATCACTTCGGGATCACAAAAACGGCAATCTTGAATTTTCCCTGTACTGTATGCTAATTTTACCAAAGGTTTGCTCTTTATGCGGATAATTTACCCCTTGCTGGCACCCAGGATAAATATTTGACATTAACGGTCAGCCCGTTAAAAAATCAGAACATATTCAAGCTCCTATGAATTTTTTCTGAATTTTTAAATGGGGTAATAACAAAATTAGTGTAACTTTCGGGTTTTTTACGTAGAATTGCTCGAGTATCGATTTCCATTACGCATTTTAATGATACACAGAGACCGTCATTCACATTAGTCCTTGTCCCAAATGAAAACGGACATTTTCAGCTAGATTTGATGTCTTCACGGATTTGACATAATCGGTTGTGACTCAACCCTTAATTGACTCACTGATAGTGTGATGGATGCAGCTAGCGGAGCAGGACATGCTTACCCTTCCGGAGTACCTGATGACACTCCCGGTTTTCATGAGAGTTCACACTATGAGTGCCTTAGTTCTGAATGTCGTCTTTTTATTTCCGTGCATTGTTGCTGTGTCATGTCCTTTTTCTTTGTTGTCGTTTTTACCATATCTATGGATTTCGATTTTCGTGATCGTCACTTCCCTTGTTACTTCGGTATTTTATTGTTTCAACTAGAATACTGACTAAGTTACAAAGGACCCCGCCCATTTGTGTGTCCCAAAAACCTGTTTGCAGAATTTCATGGAAATCATAAAACTATATTTGGGAAAACATAAATAACAAAATCCTAAGGTAATGTAAATTTAGTTTCTTTATATGGCCGTTTTGAACTTATGTCTCATTTGTTCAGATCAAATCAAAACATTGAAAAAATATATGAAGGTCATTTCAAGTTATCATACGACAGAGCTGATTTTTAAAATATAAATTTCTTCATATATTAACTAAGTTTTCCAACAAAATGTTTTGTGATTCTCCTCAAAATCATTAGGACCTTTTGATCAAGTCCAACACTGTGCATAAAACTTATAAAAATATGTGAAGTTCATTTCAAGTTATCATACAACATATAGCTTCTTCTCAAAATATGCATTTTTTCCATCAAAGTTGTTTTCGGATTTTCCTCAAAAAACAAATGTGAGCTTTCTTAGTCCAGTTCAACTTTGAGTATCAAAATCATTAAAATTCCTGAGGGCAATCTTAGGTTATCATACGACATAGACCTAATTCTCAAATTATGCACTTTTTCATATAAAACCGAAGTTTTTTTTCCAAAAATCATCTTCCGATTTCACAAAAACAAAAGGGAGTTTCCTGTGGTCAAGTTTAATTTTGAGTAAAAATATCACAAAAATCGGTGAAGGCAATCTTGAGGTATGGTACGACATAGGAAACGCTGAATGATAGACTGATTAACATATGGTGATGCCATTTCATGGCGAGGCCTTAATTTTTTTATTTGAAGAAAATAAAGAAACAGTATCCTCGGTATTTTGTTAAAATGAATAATCCATGTTGCCTAGTACAGAAAGATAAAATATTATTTAAGCTTATAGAACTCTGTAAAAGACTAATTTCGATTGGCTTTGGTCTCATCCAAGTAGACTAATCAGTACATTTTAAGTCCAACCATTTAGAGACGAAAGCCGTAAAATATATAAAATCTGATAAAAGATAAAGAACAAACGATCAACATCATCTGACAGTAGGCCAGAATCAGATGGGGCAAGCGTTTCAAATAGAAACATTCTCCTTAGTTGGCGTTTTTCTATAAATAGTTAATATACAAAATGTGTTGTTCAGCCGAGCACCTTTCGTGTTTTTCTGGGCTCCTAAATACATTTTGGGTCTGATATTTAACCAGCAGAAGCATAGACTTTGTTGCAATACTGAACTAAATGTAACGAGGTAACTGCTCATGTAGATTCTTGGCGTGGCAATTTCAACAACTTATGTCCGTCTCTTCAAAGCACATAGAATGAAAACATTTCGATAATGTCGGAAAAGCAAAGTAAGTTAACGACAATCTTTGCGAGGATATCAAATTGTTTTCATCAAAGCTATGGAAAATTAGATTTAAAGGCAAACTTAGAAAAATGTGTTCTAGGCTTTTCATTAACCATAATTGTCTGTATAACTTATGTTAAGGATGGTCTGTCCTCAAGTTTATTATATCAAGGATTTAAAATTATTATTTTTATTAATTAGAATATGGATCATACATCATTTTAAGGCAAAAAAATTGATAGGTCAGTGTGGCCATTTTTGAGATTTAAACGCCTGAAATTTTGGCGGGAAACCGAACTTCTCTAGACTTTTCATTCACTTTGCAAAAAGGTAATCAACCTATGAAATGCGATGAAGACATATCAAGAATTTCATCAAATTTTGTCAGAAGTTTATTGAAGATGTATACTATCATATTTTGAAAAGAAAATTGGAGGTCCGTGTGTAAAATTTTGTAATGCATAATGATGTATAAAACAAGAGAATTCTGAAAGTCAGAGACAGTTCCAAAAACCTGAGGAGTGACCATCCTTAAGGTTACTAGAGACAGAGCTGTGCAGAGGTGTTGGTATTCAGTCAGTGAAGTCTTTACCCTGGAATTATAGCCAATGCATCCGTAGAATATCATTATTGACATGAGAATTGATCATCGGGCTAATTCCCTGTAGCCAAATAATTCACAATAGAAACTCATTGGTAGATATGTGTTACTCAATATGTATGTAAATTCTTAATCAAAATCGTCAGTTATATGATAGCAATTGCGAAATCATTCATTACTCGCCGATCGGTATTCTATGGAAAAACATCGATATTCTATAGAAAACACAACCATTTGTTCAGAAGGGCTTTAATTTGAGGAAATAACGTAGCAGTCTTTTAGATAAAGAAAAAAAACGCTTTCTTTCATTCATAAATGCATCCAGCCTTTCAATTAACTCTCATGCTTAAGAACCCATTTACCTCCAGTGAGTATCTTTTAAGTTTAACCGGAATTTTGTAAGAAGATTTAATAATGCTACATGTCTACTTACAATTTCGGTATCTGTGAAATGAATGAGCCTTTCACGTGTTAACAGGTAGTAGTATATTATTATTGGATGTACCAGGTAGGCACAGTACGTCAGTCTACTTAGTGGTATAAATCCCTTCCATGATAGAATAGTATTAATATATCCTATAAATGAATGAAAGTTATATCTTAGTATATAAATAAAAATAATGTGGCCAATTTTCGAAAGACAAAATTGAAATATCTAAAAATACAAGGTCGAACTACAAAAGAAAGATTGAAACCACCACCTAATTTCAAAAGTATGACAGTTCACAGATAAGTTAAAAATCTCATTTCAAACTTATGAGGCACATGCTTTTGTGTCCCTAATACTAGATAACTGCACGAATCCTCTTCGCAAGGGTTACAAACATGGAATGCATGATGCAATGTAGGGTGGTACGATGAAAATAAGACAAAATAGCCTATATTTTACAATATGTTTGCCAGTTAAAAGCAAAAAGCACATTGCATCATTTTAAATTCCATTATTGCAAATTGTCACATGACGGCAGAACCATTTTGACCTGTGAATTAACAGTCAAACTTTGCAAGCGATTTTTTTTCAACGGATTACATAACAGGTTTTAAACATTACTGTGTTATTTTGATTACCAGAAAATAATTGGTCCACCAATCTCAAAATTTGAAAGTATTCGAGTGTTCTAGTGTTATAATTTCAGTAGAATTAAATAAACTTAGCATATTTTACTGCTTAAAATATACAGCGATTGAATTTGGCAAAGATTATAACATGATCAAACGAAACCTACCCACTGCGATATGTACATATGAAATACACATGTTATAATAACACAAAAATACAAGAAATTCCTCTTAGAAATAGTTTTAAAAGTAAAGTGTCTAAAAATATCAAGTGTCAGATACACTTTCATCGAAAACAATCATAATTTTTTTCAGAGTATTGGTGAATATCTAATATACATAAACTGCAATCTGTGTGCTTTCGTTTACAACATAATGACCTGAAAACTAAAACAACACATGGAATAACACTAAAGCAACATAATGTCTGGATCAAACTCAGACTCAGGATGCCTCAAATTTCGTTGGTTATTATCATGACATTACTCAAGTAATATACAAAGATTTAGAATAAATGTGATTATGAGCAAATTTTAAAAGCCTGGTCTAATTTTTAGATTTATTCAGGAAGAATTGAAATTGATTGTGTTGCATATTATTTACCTCCACATCTATTGGCACAAGCAAATATTACCCATGCAACAGCAGCACCCCAAACTGTCCTATGCACTGTGATGTAAAGTGAAGACACCTCTCGAGAGAATCTCTCATTGTTAATATCATCGTACTGACCATACAATACAAGACATGCTAAAACTGCAGCTATAGCCCAACCACACAGATTCAAAAACTGAAAAAAGAACATTATTGTATTACAGAGGTAAACTTGCGGAATTTGGTTTTGATTTCAAAAGATTCTAAAAACGAAAAGCAAAACCTTATCGCATTCGAAACAAATACAGAAATGACAAGCTATATGTAAGATATTTTGGTACTGTTAACATGAATACTGTTAGAATCAATCTATTAAGTAAAGTCTTTGTTTGTTTTTATACTAGCTTTGATATATAAGATGTCGCAACTTTTGAAAAAAAATGTATGGCAGAGAATGCTCTAGAACATCGGACCCTGCTAAGTCAGAGAGTTCATTACGTCCCTGTTTTGGTTTTATTTTGGTTCAGTTCATCTTTTATTGCACATGTTGTGTCATATCTATGAATGCCTAAATACAAAATATACTGTAAATTCAATTTCTGAAGACGGTAATTTCGAATGCTTATGTCTCCTTGAACAGTGAATATTAAATGAAAACATTTTGAAATCCAGAAACCGAAACATATTCAAACTCTGACGAAGAATAAATAACCAATGGAGTCTAAACGGTTCACGAAATCAACTGAGGACAGAGTTTCTCACAAAGCAGACACATTGTACTCCTTGGTTTAAAAATTAGGACTTTGTTCTTTTTGGCATGTTATATTAGAATTAAGAAAGATAAACACTCTAAATAACAATATATAACCCCCGAGTTCACTTTCTATCTATGTTTTATCTACAAAAATTTTTATTCATTCCAAAAACTTTATAATTCCTATAGTGCCTAGATCGAATAGTATAAAAACCTGCTAAAATATTAACTTTTACACACCTTCTAATGACTTAATATAACCTTGCCAAAGTCAATCCATTTTATAAACTCATTTAGTTGACTCTAATTACAAAATGATTTCAAACATATGAAAACATCAAAAATCTTACCTTATTCATATAATATTTTAACTCTGTTTTGTAGAGTATATACCCTGTTACCATACCAACCAAATATGGCCCCATTCTGAAGTATGGTCTAAAATAGATTTTCCCCCAATGTTCCATATTTCCTCTGTAATAATGTAATATTCTTCAGTTTTTTACATAGTAGCTTTAAGATAATATAATTGATGCTGAAGGGAATCCGTAAGATTGCATCTTTTTATCAAAGTTAAGAGGGTTACAGTGAAATATTATTATGATTTTCTTTGCCACTCTAATGAAAAAAATCCGTATAAATTGGGTCCCTAAATTGCAAATATTGTTATTGTAACCTGCTACTCTTTCGATCGATCTTTTCTATCTCAATCCGGGATTTGTCGGGCCGATCAAATATTAATCATTAAACACTACAATAATTGAATAATACAAGGTGAATATGTAATTACAAATGCATTTCTGCAGAAAAACGCATAATTACCATCACTAATTGATTGCAATTTCTATACATGGGAATTAATACTGCTACGCATGGGGCTAGTGAAGTATCGGCTATATGCATATTTAAAATGATTTCAAACATTTTGTGGGCACAATATGTTCCACTTATCTCTTATTCCTACACTAAATCTATTGCAACCACTATTTTCAATCACAAACTGGTATTGCGTGATTTCCAGATTGATGACTTTAAAGCCAAACCGCCTAANATTTCTCATAGGATCTTCGTCAAATTGGGCTCACTGGAAAGCGCATTCAATTATCTTTCATTCTGTGTACAAGTCTTGCGCCTTGCACCAGCGGGTCTGAGTGCGAAGCTCTCAGACCAAAGGGTCTCTATATTTCAAAATGAGTACAATTTTGTGATTAAAAGTTGCATTTTCCATATAAATTCCAACGCTTCCTTTCTCCTACACGCATAAACAATTGACAACAAGGCAAACAAAAAGAAAGAAACCCCCCTAAAAAAAAAGAGCAACAGAAATCAAATAAAGTTTAAAAACTCAAATACAGGCAAACTATTGACCATTTGATCTGGGCGCGGAGCGTAGCGTAGTGCTCAGACCCGGTAACATAACCAAAAGATTTGTACAAAAAGTCAAAGGGAATTGAACGCACTTTCCAACGAGTCCAATTTGATCAGAATCCGTTGAGAAATAAAAGAGTTATAAACATTTGAAGTTCAGCCATTTAAATTTTACTGAGTCAGACCCTCCCCCTTTTTATTTTCTAGCATTATTTTGACAAATATTTGTATAAAAAAAACTTCTACACACTGTGTAAAGGTCAAAATTATGCAACCTGCCACTATCAATAACACAAAACCAACCACAAAATACATTTAGAATGAATTTATCAGAACCATTAGTACTGTAACGGAGTCTATTTGGTTTAGAAAAAGTCTATTTTGTTTCAGAATGAGCTTTTCCTGGATTTCAGTTGCTAAAAATTTAGTCCGCTAACATTTTGCGAATTTTCTACGATGGAAATCGAGGAAAAACTCATTCTGAAACAAAATAGACTTTTTCTAAACCAAATAGACTCCGTTATACAAAAATCAACTTCACTAAATAATATTACCGAACTTCAAACGTTCATAACTTCTTTATTTCTCATAGGATCTTCGTCAAATTGGGCTCACTGGAAAGCGCATTCAATTATCTTTCATTCTGTGTACAAATCTTGCGCCTTGCACCAGCGGATCTGAGTGCGAAGCGCTCAGACCAAAGGGTCTCCATATTTCAAAATGAGTACAATTTTGTGATTAAAAGTTGCATTTTCCATATAAATTCCAACGCTTCCTTTCTCCTACACGCATAAACAATTGACAACAAGGCAAACAAAAAGAAAGAAACCCCCCCCTAAAAAAAAGAGCAACAGAAATCAAATAAAGTTTAAAAACTCAAATACAGGCAAACTATTGACCATTTGATCTGGGCGCGGAGCGTAGCGTAGTGCTCAGACCCGGTAACATAACCAAAAGATTTGTACAAAAAGTCAAAGGGAATTGAACGCACTTTCCAACGAGTCCAATTTGATCAGAATCCGTTGAGAAATAAAGAAGTTATAAACATTTGAATTTCAGCCATTTAAATTTTACTGAGTCAGACCCTCCCCCTTTTTATTTTCTAGCATTATTTTGACAAATATTTGTATAAAAAAACTTCTACACACTGTGTAAAGGTCAAAATTATGCAACCTGCCACTATCAATAACACAAAACCAACCACAAAATACATTTAGAATGAATTTATCAGAACCATTAGTACTGTAACGGAGTCTATTTGGTTTAGAAAAAGTCTATTTTGTTTCAGAATGAGCTTTTCCTGGATTTCAGTTGCTAAAAATTTAGTCCGCTAACATTTTAGCGAATTTTCTACGATGGAAATCGAGGAAAAACTCATTCTGAAACAAAATAGACTTTTTCTAAACCAAATAGACTCCGTTATACAAAAATCAACTTCACTAAATAATATTACCGAACTTCAAACGTTCATAACTTCTTTATTTCTCATAGGATCTTCGTCAAATTGGGCTCACTGGAAAGCGCATTCAATTATCTTTCATTCTGTGTACAAATCTTGCGCCTTGCACCAGCGGATCTGAGTGCGAAGCGCTCAGACCAAAGGGTCTCTATATTTCAAAATGAGTACAAATTTGTGATTAAAAGTTGCATTTTCCATATAAATTCCAACGCTTCCTTTCTCCTACACGCATAAACAATTGACAACAAGGCAAACAAAAAGAAAGAAACCCCCCTAAAAAAAAGAGCAACAGAAATCAAATTAAGTTTAAAAACTCAAATACAGGCAAACTATTGACCATTTGATCTGGGCGCGGAGCGTAGCGTAGTGCTCAGACCCGGTAACATAACCAAAAGATTTGTACAAAAAGTCAAAGGAAATTGAACGCACTTTCCAACGAGT
>MJUU01001017.1:52140-73352 GCA_002080025.1 Modiolus philippinarum
ACATTTGAAGTTCAGCCATTTAAATTTTACTGAGTCAGACCCTCCCCCTTTTTATTTTCTAGCATTATTTTGACAAATATTTGTATAAAAAAACTTCTACACACTGTGTAAAGGTCAAAATTATGCAACCTGCCACTATCAATACCACAAAACCAACCACAAAATACATTTAGAATGAATTTATCAGAACCATTAGTACTGTAACGGAGTCTATTCGGTTTAGAAAAAGTCTATTTTGTTTCAGAATGAGCTTTTCCTGGATTTCAGTTGCTAAAAATTAAGTCCGCTAACATTTTAGCGAATTTTCTACGATGGAAATCGAGGAAAAACTCATTCTGAAACAAAATAGACTTTTTCTAAACCAAACAGACTCCGTTAAATATTGTTATTGTAACCTGCTACTCTTTCGATCGATCTTTTCTATCTCAATCCGGGATTTGTCGGGCCGATCAAATAATAATCATTAAACACTACAATAATTGAATAATACAAGGTGAATATGCAATTACAAATGATTTCTGCAGCAAAACGCATAATTACCATCACTAATTGATTGCAATTTCTATACATGGGAATTAATACTGCTACGCATGGGGCTAGTGAAGTATCGGCTATATGCATATTTAAAATGATTTCAAACATTTTGTGGGCACAATATGTTCCACTTATCTCTTATTCCTACACTAAATCTATTGCAACCACTATTTTCAATCACAAACTGGTATTGCGTGATTTCCAGATTGATGACTTTAAAGCCAAACCGCCTAATTGCACTTGCTCCTCTTCCCCATTCAACTATAGTCCTGCTGGACACGTGATAACGGGTGACCTAGATATCGTTGGAAACCAAAAATTACGAGATATTTTTTCAAAAGGTCCTAAATTCCGAGAACCCCATATAACTTCAAAATTATGATGGATGCAGTTGAAGACTATGCCAGAATGTGGGCGAAGAAAGAAAAAGAAGATGTGGAGACATTGTCAGACTGGATCAGGTCGATTAAGTCATTAATCATGAATCGTATCCGGCGCTTGGAAACATCTATGAAAACTAGAACGCCCAGCATATTTGATGATCCTCTTGTTGCTAAAAGATTGACAAACCTCCAGGAAAAATACGTCATAGTACCTGCAGACAAAGCTTCTAACAATATTGTGTTTGTATGCAAGAAACACTATTTAGACTGTATTGTTAAGGAGATGGGTATTGACACTTCATCTGGCAATCCTACTTATTCCCCAACTACATTATGAAGGGAGGAGACAATCACAATTCACACTTCTGTGTTAGCATCATTCGGTATCAAAGTTGATGAGAATAACAGTTATCTCCCTTATATTTACTGGGTGCCTAAGCTTCACAAGAATCCCTACAAACAGAGATTCATTGCAGGATCTGCCAGATGCACCACTAAGCCATTATCCAAACTCCTTACCACTTTACTAACTACAGTTAGAGATGGTCTAAAATGCTACTGCGAAAAAGCCTATTCCACGAGCGGCGTGAATCAGATGTGGATTCTTAAAAATTCCAAAGATCTCCTTGAACAGCTCTCCTCAAACAGTCTCGCATACTGCAATAGCATTCAAACTTTTGATTTTTCTACCCTTTATACAACTCTTCCCCATAATAAACTTAAAACAGTAATTTCCGATCTGATACATCAATGTTTCTGTACCAAAACGGAGAACGCAGGTATTCCTATCTGGTAATAGGAAAAGATAAAACATATTTTGTAAAGAACCACACCGAGTCAAACAAGAAATACAGTGAAAATGACGTGATTAAGATGCTTGAATTTTTTATCAACAACATTTTTGTTGAATATGGAGGCCGTGTTTTTCAACAGACAATAGGGATTCCTATGGGAACAAATTGTGCGCTACTTTTAGCTGACGTTTTCTTTTTTTCGTATGAAGCAAAGTTTTTACAAGGGCTGATACAACAGAAACAAAAACAACTAGCCCAGACTTTTAATTTCAGCTCCAGATATATAGACGATGTACTTTCTCTTAATAACCCAAGATTTAAAGAATACTTACATCGTATCTACCCCAAAGAACTTGAAATTAAAGAGACAACCCATACACCCGATTCTGCTTCATACCTTGACCTTTTGTTATACATTGACGAACATGGACGTCTGAAACCTAGATTATATGACAAACGTGATGATTTTGACTTTCCAATTGTGAACTTTCCCTTTCTCTGCAGCAATATACCTGCATCCCCAGCATATGGAGTATATATTTCACAATTAATTCGTTACTGTAGAGCGTGCAGTACATACAGTGACTTTGTGGAAAGACCAAAAGCACTGTCACAAAAACTGCTGAGTCAGGGATATGTTCAGCCTTTGTTACTTTCGTACCTTCAGAAATTATATGGCCGTCACCACGACATCATACATAGATATGAAATGTCAGTGTCACAAATAAAAACTGACATTTTCAGCTAGATTCGCGTCTTCCCGGATTTGACATTACCGTTTTTGACTTTACCTACTGACAGTGTGACGGGTGCTGTGCACAGAGCAGGACATGCTTACCCTTCCGGAGCACCTGATGTCACTCTTGTTTATTGAGAGTTCACACTGATAGTGCTTAAGTTTTTGTATTGTATATGTAATGTTCGTGTGTTTTGTGGGCATGTGGCATTGTGGGCATCTTCCGTCTTTTGGTGTTCTTGCTTTTGCTTTGTCTCTGGACTTTGATTTGTGTAATCTTGTGCTTTGTTCCTTCGGTATTCTACTGCCGTTGGTTTTCAGATATGAAAACGTCATTTCATTGTTAACAACGTATTTTTATTCAATAGGCAATTACGCCAATTCACGAAGAAAACCAACACAAAATAGTAATCATTTATGTAAACACGGCCGGCTATCTCGGGTTCCTATTGCTGTTTACGTGTTTCGTTTGTCTTTTTTTTGCAAAGTTATCTTGTGGATTGTGGCATGTAATTGTGCTTTTCAGCCATTGAAGGTGTTTCCTGTTACCCTACCTGTTTTAATAATATACTATTATACACATTTGAAATTAAAAGGGTACATAAATTGTCTAGTCAGTCATGTCAGAGGCTACCAAAAATGTAAGGGAAACAGAAAAGTGTATAAGCAGTTTTAAAATTAATACTGAACCTTAGACTACAGTTAAATCTAATATAAAAATGAATTTGAATGAGCAGAATTAACAGGCAACTGATGATAGGTACATGTAAATGAAGAACACATGAAAAAACTTACCCATCAAACATTGATACAGGTACATCCCATTTTGTAGACATAACGCCTGTCGCTGTCCACGTACCTACCAGAAAAGCTACTATTACTCCAAAGCCAACGATAGGAAAACTAGAACGAGAGAAGAATTTGTGAGTATAAAACTAAATTTGAAATATTGTGAGGTTTCACATGTGATTTGCTGCGTCTATTTCTCATACCTCAATTCACAAAAACAAAAAATAGCACAATATGATCATAAACCCTATCGTAGAGAATGAATTAGCGAATGAAGTTACAATAATCAAAAAAAGATACATGACTAATAAATAATGAAAAAAAACAACATTTTTGGCCTAGTCCGAGAACAATACTAGTACTATAGAATCAAAATCTGTACAACAGAAATAAGTTTATACTTACAAAAATAAAGGAAGAATAATCAAAGGACTCAACACAAAGAACTGCATATCATTGGCTAGATACCATCCCCATGAAAAGCACTGTAAAATAAATAAGGGGGTATTCTATCATACACCAAGCTAGTTTTGTTGAGATCTGAAACAGACACATTATTCGCTTTTATTTTTATTTTTATTTTTTTTTTGAGGGGGTGCAAATCGGGTTAATAAAGAATTCTAAATGACAACCAAGCGCAAAAAAGTATTCAATAAATGCCAAAAAAGCGAACGGATTGCAAAATATAATGTGTATTTTGTTTGGAGGATATAGACCAAAATGCTAAGAAGTTCAACGAGGTATATCCTACCATATAGAAATAGTTTGATATATATGCTTTACGATTAAAAAATAACGATATTAGGAAATACATAAATGCCCAAGTTGCAAAATAAACAGTAAATTTCGTTATGCTGTACAAGTGTTTCAAAGAGTAACCTCTCATCAGCAGAATCAAATAATATGGAAAGCCATAATCCAAACGCAGTGAAAAAATGACTCATTATCACAATATCGAAATAGGAGGCCAAATCCAGTACCAAGGCCATCCACGGAGTGCCAAATCCAATACCAAGGACATCCACCGTGAGCAGTTTGCTAATTACCCAATCGTAAACCAAATTGATGCAGCTAAAAGAAGAAGAGAAGAATATAGAGATACGTCTTCCAACAAGCACCGAAGCATAAAATGAAAAAAAATGAAGGAAATATGAAAAACATCACAATTTTAAATTAACACAAAACTGAGGCAGTCTTTCAGAGACAAAACAAATGAACAAAAACGAAAAAGAACAAGAGAACTAAGTTGCACCAGCAGTATGAACTGAACCCCTACTAAAACTGGGGGTATCATCAGGTGCTTTGGAAGGGTAAGCATGATAAAGTCCATAATGCTAAAAAGTAAAATATTTGTAGTGAACTATTACAAGACTAATGTATCTTTTACAAATTCTATATGGAAAAACCTCTTAATGCTGAATTAGACTTCTATGTGTCTGTGATCATAATATTCATAATTCACCAACTCACAACAATCCTTCAAATCTTCTTACCAATAATGTTATCTATCAACAAAGTTATAGAGTACGTTATAGTACAGTATCAGGTCTAAGTGAGGATCAACAAACAAAAAACGTTTAAGTATTTCATGAGACTAAAAAAAGTTATTGACGTTAACAAATTAATAGTTGTAGGAAACTTATATAGTCATCCTGAGTGTCATCGTCTCAATATGTCTTACTGACAATCAACTACGTAATTTACAAAATGTATGTAACTGTACAAGGACAAGTTCCACGAGTATCCAATTTAACTACAATTGTTATTGGAAAAGTCAACTCACCAGATCTTCCTGGGTATCCATAAAGTTATTGACATACAATAGGTTATAATACCAGGAATCTTTACAATAGTCGTACTCGACTCCGTCCTTTCTCCAAGTTGGACCACTTCCTGTGTACGGAAACAAGCTTACATAAACCATCAAAACCAGCATATACGGTGGTGTTAATCTACAAAAATGTTATAATTATCGATTTTTGGTGTAAATTCAACAACCAAAATACAGTTTATATTTTGTATGATTCGATGGTCGGATTACGCACGAAATCACTAATTTTCGTCGTTTTTGACAAAACTGCAACAAATCCTGATTATTTGTTTTTAGAATTAATCAGCATGCGGTTTTTACGTACATCATTATCAGGAAATTTTCAATACGATATACACTCTTTATATTTCGTGCAATTAACCATTATATGAAAACAAATATGTTCTTTTTTATGGTGATGAAAAGGATTCGGTAATATAAGAAAAATATTTTCTTGTAAATTTTATTAGAGTAGCGCCAAATAGATGAATATCAATATAATGCTGAAAAGCAAAAATACAAATTGTTGGAAAAAATGTCGATTTCTTTTTTTAGTTAACTCTAAGAAATCAATTTCCCAAAATAACTAAATACCAAACTAACTGTAAATTTAGATTCTGTATAGGGCTATTTGGAGAACTTATATCTTTGCAGTGCAGCTTAAAGGTTAAACATTTGGAAGACCTTAAACGCAAAGATCTGTAAAAACATCAAGTGACTTATAACACATGTGGATAGACTTATTGGAAAATCTTAATTCCAGTTCATTGTCCAAAAACATTCTCTCAAAACCTTTGATTTTTCAACGTTCTGTACCACACTTCTTGATAATAATCTAAAATTGCAGATTGAAGATATCATTTGAAAGGCCTTTGTCGTTCAATGAAATTTGTATCGGGTTATAAATCTACATTTTTTTTTAAAACCACGATAGAAGCAAAAGTTTGCTAGCATAAAAACATATGATTATTTCATTGATTTTCTGATTGATTACATATTTGCTACATTTCGAGTTGCTTTTTAACAAAAAAAATAGTATACCAATGGGCACGAATTGTGCTCCTCTACTCACAGCCTTGTTTTCATACTATTACGAGACTTCATTTCTGCGGGGACTCGTAAAGGCAAATGAAATAAAAAAAGATATCGATCCATCAATCACGTTTATATACATGTATGCATTGATGATGTTCTTTTCATTATTGTCGCAACTTTTGCTAAATCGGTTCATCAATATATCCTCCAGGATGAGAGAAAAAGGAAACAACACAAATGACTTTATCTACATGTTTTTATACTTATATCTTATCTCAAATTTGGCAGCAATTGCCATCTAGTTACTTAAATTTATGGCTAAAGGGACTACTTTCATTTCAAAATTATCGATTTCCCGAACAGGGAAAGTTTTATCTCTACAGGTGACTTGTTTCGCGAGAGCTAGAGTCAATTCTTCGTACTTTCTCATTAGATATAGCTATCTCCGTGACCGTCTAATTCATCACGGCTTCAAAAACTTTCGTGTAATATGATCATTAAAAGAATTCTTTAAAAGATTTCACTACCAGGTGGAAAAATTTGAGGTTTCCCTCCAAACTGTGATTTAAGATTATTTTCTTACTTAGCACTGGGATGAAAATATTCTTTTAATTGTCTTACCTTTCAATAGCAATTTGTGTCAAGTTAATACAGGAAATGGCAGAATTAGCGCGCAATAAAACAGGTTAAGTTAGAACCATTGTGGCTAAAAGTTTTCCGATTTATTTACCTATTTTTGTCTTTTTGCAATTTGGATTTCGATTCTGGAAAATACTGTTCATTAAATTTGACTTTTGAAATACTGAATGGCCTTTTACCTTTGGGCAGATTTCTTATACACTGTCAGGTTTATAACTCTGTTATAGTGTTAAAGTATCTTTTAACTATGTAACGCAGCATCATTTGACCTTATATAATTAACATATGCATAAATAGTAACTGATATGAAATTAATTATTACCTCCAAAATCGATGAAAATAAAACAGTCCCCAGTTCAACTTCCCACTATTTTTCTTCAGTTCCTTCAGTGTTAGGTAGGTAAGCAAAGTACCACTGTGAAACACAAAACAAGTAACTTCTATTTTAAAAACTAAACATAATGCTAAAAATGAGATTCAACAAGTGCTATAGATTTCTTATCAACATAACTATACAGAAATAAGCATACCAATTAAACTCATAACAGAAATTTGCATTCTGTTAACAATACTGGTCATCTCTTTATTCAGTATTACGACCGGCCAGTGCCAATCGATTAGATCATTGACATAGTAAAAACAATGTATACGACTGTCAAAAAAAAATCATCATTACTGTATTAACAATTGATTTCATCAAAATAATGATTACTTTATCGGAGTTGCATCTATTGTTTTCACTATTATAATGATATCATAGATTTGCACTTGGTCGATAGTGGGTATTATTTGTACATGTACACGTATTGCATTATACTCTTACTGTGTAGTCTTTTTGCTCTCTGCATAAAAATATTACAACCTTTTTTTAAAATTGTCCATATCTTATTTCGTGAAGAAAAATTGTTGAATGCTGACGAAACACCAAAAACTTAATTACAAAATCACTTCAATATGCTTGTATTTTTTCTAATTACTTTTATAATAACTATTGCTGTCGAGTTGCTACTGGACACTTCCGCAATGGATGGGGAGATTTAGCGCACCATAAAACCGGTTTAAACCACCTTATCTTTTGAAATGCCTGTACCAAGTCAATACCATTACGGTCGACAATTTTTCCGGTGGTTTCCGACTGCTTTGTCTTTTTGTCACATGGACTTTGCCACCTGAAAAGTTTGTTCGGTAATTTTGTTATCACTGCCACTCATCAAATTGACAATGGCTCATAAATTTTGTACAATACCTTCACCTGGGTGTTTCCTATAATTAAACTTTTATTTAATCAATTTTGAGACTAGTTTTCTAGTTTAAATGGGTATATATTTTACATGAATAAGATGTTATTCTATTTATTTTACCATTTCCTTTAATTCTTTATCAAATTATCTAAATACCTTAGTACGAAAAATGTGTCCACTGATACAAGGGCATTACTGACAGCCCCAAATGTCCATCTTTTTAGCATATGAGGTAAAAATGTACCAATGTTATCTGAAATAAAAGAAATATATCTTCATTCAAGCCACATTTCTACTTGTTTGTTGAACATATGAAGGAAATCAACTTGTACAGATACATGAATACAGCATCAGTTGATATGCTTTTAAATTTTAACGTCCATTTTCAAATGCTGATCAAACACCAAAAACTTCAATTGCGTGCTAATATTTACCTAAATATTTCATCATAAGAATGGTGAATGTTGTTCGGTACTTAATAAATATTGTATGTGTAATAATAATCACCAGTAAACATCACAAGCATACTATCTAATAGCTTTCTGAAAGTATACAATATTAATTTGACAAAATTCAGAGAAAATAACAAATAAAAAAAATAAAGCAGGCAAGGTCCCCATCCTTTTTCTTTACACAACAAGTATTTGGTTTCCATTGCGAAAAGATATTTTAAAAATCAGTGAGTCATGACAGAGAGCTGTAGCACAGTGAACATATTCCTATATCTTACTGTTTATTCTATTTGGAATGTTTGCTGTAGGAAATTACAAATTCAAATTTTTGAAACTGACATGGAGCCATCCACACAAGACAAAGCATATGGTGGAAAGTTCTACATTGATGATATAGTTGTTCTTTTAGTCCGTTGCAAAATTTCGTATGTACTATATTATTCCTAGTTCAAGGCGTTTCAGATGTATGTTAAGAAATAAATTCAAAATTTACGATAAACAATTAATGTATTTCTTAATCTAAATAATTTTATTGATAATCAAAAGTTTGCGAGATGTATCGTGTCATCTGAATTTAGAAGCTGGGCAATGATTGGTGACACTATTGGTGTAATCTGGGCTAATAGTGCATATCCTTTAAATTTTAAAAATTTGCCTTCAATTTGTTTTATTAGCATTCATTTTCCGATATTTAACCATAACAAAACGTCTTGAAAACCTCTATTTTGAGGGGAAACTATCATTTCTAACAATGGACCTAAATAAGGCAATTCAAAATATATACCACATCTGAATCACATGAACTTCCCTATGTCAGGTCATCAATACAAATAATAGACCTTGCTCCCATCATAGGTTAAAAGGCTTACCTGTCTGGTTCATAACAAATATGTAGGAGTGCCCAAGTATTACCCATGTCATTGATATAAATCTAATTCCATTTACAGCAGTCAAAGACCCTGGCGCTTGATCTGTGTTCAGAAGTTTGGCACCATTCGTATATACCGAAAAAGACAGTAACAGCTTTCCAAATATCCCTGTAAGGGAATCGTAGTTTAGAATGGTGTGTTGTATATACATGTAAACTGTAAATTCTTAAACAGGTGTTGTGCACATAAAATAATCCGGGAATTTTGATCCATTATTTCTTTTAATGTAAAACAGTTTATACAATCTGTATACTTAAAGGAATTCTTATAACTCCGTTGCAATCTTCCTGGCTCGTGATGTCATCAAAAGCTTTAAGATTTTTAAGCATATAGTTTTACACTCTTGTTTTAGCTGTCTGAAATTTCAAATATCTTACTTAGGCCTATACATAGAAAATAAACTACATGTAACAAGAATCTCAAGTGTGCAAAACTGTGGGCATTGTATTAAGTCAAATTAAAATACTTATGAAAAAGTAAGGAAAAGGTGTAAATGTAAAAAGGAGACAACATCCCATCTCCAGGTTAAAACGACCCAAACAAAGCATCTAGGGGTCACCGTACGGTCTTCAACCCAGTGAGGAACCTCACACCATATAGCAAGTCATACATGGCCCCAAAATTAAAAATTGAATAGATCAATGGAAACAAACCACATCCAATAACCCGAATATCAAAAAACTCTATATATATATTAAATTTTATGAGAAGACAAAGACAAGCCAATGAGCTCTTCACTATTGCGAAACATTTTTGTTAGCCGAGTTGCATCTAAGTGCAACTCTGCTAATGGTTTGGTGATGAGGGCGTGCGTCAAAAATTGGTTCTCGGATGATACCTCAAAAATTAAACAATTATTTAAATAAAACTTATGTATAAATATTGTTTGGGGCTAGATGGGAAAGAGTCCTCAAAATTTTCAAGAACGTAAGCTAATCGTGAAGATCATAGTGACTGAAAATAGATTTAAAATTACAGAACAGTTTGGTTTCCTGACGATAACTCAAACCTTTTACATACAGTAGAAATAAAACTTGGATACATTCTTGGGTACCAGGAGATAACAAACTTTATTTATATCATAGAGGTAGATCAAATGTCAAGGTCATAGTGACCGAATATTGACTGTAACTTTCAGAATAATTTGGTTTTCGGGCATTACCTCAAAACGATTACATCCCATTCAAATGAAACTCAGATATATCGTCGGCTAATACGAGGAAAACAACCTTACTGATTCGGAAGAAAATATGTCAAAGGTCGAGGTCATAGTTACCGAAAATTGATCGTAAATTTACAAAAAAATATTTACATTATATTTCAAAAAGCTTAGATTAAATTAAAATCAAATTTGGACATATGTTTTATATCAAGTAGAGGAAGGACCCGATTATTTTTGGAGAAGTTGGTGAAAAGTTAAATGCACGTTTACAAATAATTGTTTGGAAATGACGGAAAAAAGGTATCCTAACAATAATTAAAAAATAGAAGCAATTCAACGTTGATATATTATTGAGTTCTGGAAATGAGAGAATCTAGGAGATTTTTGAGAAAGTAGATCACATTTCATTCATAGTCACTGAAAATAGATAAACTTTGCAGAAAAAAAAACTCAAAACGTGTATATACATTCAGTTAAAAGGGAATTTATATTTATGAGATTAACAATGCCGAGGAGAACTATTTAGTTATCGGGAAAGTAGGTGAAAGTCAAAACCACGACGACCGAAAATACAGTAGGGTGCAGACATAACCTCTCGTCCATGTTAACTTGGGGAGCAGTCATGAGAACAGTCCTAAGTTAACTTGAAGTTAACTTGGAGCAGACATAGAATCCTGACTGCTCTGACCACTCATAGAGCCCTGACTGCTTTAAGCTGTCATAGAATCCTGACTGCTCTGACCTGTCATAGAATCCTGACTGCTCTGATTAGTACAATACAAGAACTGTAAATACTCAAAACTTGATACAGCGATGGATACATCCCACATTCCCTACCACACGCACACGATTCACAAGACGAACGCAATTTTCTTCAATTTTGCCGTAACCATATCAGAACTATCACAAAAAAGAGTCACTTTTATCAAGAATGTGTATAGTCACTACACAAATCCTTGCTTTTATGTATTCGAAAATTGTAGATCTAATACCGTAAATCCGTCATTTTGTAAAATAAACAATTAGATAAATAAATAATAAAACTGAATAAAAATCAGTCCTGTAGTACATTTGTAAATAAAATATCCTGCAAACAGCCACAAACATAAAATATGAGAAGAGGCACATATTTAATTTTCACGTTAAAATGATGCACCCACAATTTGAAACTTGGTGTAATTTAACTAAAGTAAGTTTAAGAAAAGGCAGACCTTCTTCATTCCATAATGTAATGCAATACTACAACTTGTTGTAATCTAACCTAAAATATAAGCAATTTTCTTCAGTCGATACTATATCGAGGCCAGCAATACTTCAACTTTCTGTAATTTAACCTAAATATATAAGAAAAAGCAAATTTTCTTCATTTGATATTATATAGATGCTGGCAATACTTCAACTTGCTGTAATTTAATGTAAAATATATAAGAAAAGGCAGATTTTCTTCATTTGATAATATATCGATGCCCGCAATACTTCAATTTTTTGTAATTTAACCTAACATATATAAGGAAAAGCAGATTTTCTTCATTTGATAGTATATCCATGCCCGCAATACTTCAACTTTGTGTAATTTAACCTAAAATATATAAGAAAAAGCAGATTTTCATCATTCAATGTTTTATCAATGCCGGCAATACTTCAACTTGCTGTAATTTAACCTGAAATATATGAGAAAAGACAGATTTTCTTCATTCGATATTATAACGATGCCCGCAATACTTCAACTTGCTGCAATTTAACCTAAAATATATAAGAAAAGGCAGATTCTCTTCATGAATAGTACATAAGCCCAAAACATGTGATACTCTATATGTTAATATGTTTTAAAGCTGTAAAGTTGCAGTTGTAAAAATCTATATTATCTTTCAAAAAATAGAATAAGGGGGACGACCAGTTGATTTTCAGGGGTTGGGATTGGGCGACTTTGTAAATAAATAATTTAATCTTGGTCCCAGCTGGGACTTATATTAGTCCCAAGTCCCAGAGAAAAAGAATTAAATATTTTAATCCTACTTGTCGTTGAAATAAATAATTTATTTGTTCGAAATTTTCATGAAAATAAATAATTTTTCTAGGCAAAGAAAACGGGCAAATGATGTAAATTATTTAAATGTGGACTTTTGAAAGAAAGTAGCAAACGCACGTTACAAGATACACGAAATGAACGGAGAACGTTACACGATACACCAAACGCTTTACACGACGAGCGCACACGATGCACACGATGAGCGCTAATTTGGGAATGTTGAACGTTTCCATTGCTGTCAGGGCTCTATGACAGGTCAGAGCAGTCAGGCTTCTATGGCAGATCAGAGCAGTCAGGGCTCTACGACCAGAACAGGTCAAAGCAGTCAGGATTCTATGACCGGAACAGGTCAGAGCAATCAGGGCTCTAGAACAATTCTAAAGTTAACCTGGGTTGAGTTAATTTAGAGTAGCTTTGATGAATGCTCTATGACTGGTCCAAGTTAACTTGAAAACGGTCCTAAGTTAACTTAGAAGAGCTTTTATGACTGGTTCAAGTTAACTTGGCGAGATGTTATGTCTGCACCCTACTGTAGATAGAATATGTTTTTTGGATAATTGCTCACAATCTCTACATTGGATTAAATCAAAACTTGGATGTATGAATGCTTCATTTGAATGTTCCCTGACAAGTATGGCATGTAAATATATTTTCGGTCATTGCAGATGTTTCCTTCTATCTCTTTTTTTTATCTCATTATAACAGAAAAAAGGGGAGCCTTTATTGATTGTTGCGGGTTGGTGTAGTCAAAATTCTACGTCAAAGTGGCCAACATTCAAAAGAAACTTTATTAAATTGGTTTCCTGATGATATCCTAAGACGTACACATCTGATTCAATGAAATGTAGTCAGTTTCTTGGCTGCCAGATATTCAAGAACATGTAGTGTAATCAATTGAAAGTAGATATACAAGTGTATCATTCAACACGCCTTTACCGATTCATTTATTAGATGTTTTTTTTTTTTTGTTTTTTGTTTGTTTTCTTTTTTCAAAAACAAATTTAAAAGAAAAAGTATGCTGCAATGAAAAACATGTGTGGAGTGTGTTAAATGATCTTATTGAATATATATTTGTCAGATTTCGAGATGATATTGATCAACAGCAACTTGGTATACCAATGGGCACGAAGTGTACTCCTCTGCTCGCAGACTTGTTTGTATATTCCCATAAGAATAAATTTCTTCAGAGACTCGTAAAAAAATTCATAACATTAAATATGCTGGATCTTCCAATCTCACCTATAGATATATAAATGATGTCCCTTCCATGAAAAACACATCTTTTGTTATTTGGATACCCGTGATTTATCCTCCAGAACTAGAGTTAAAGGAAACAACAGAAGCCTCTCGATTTACATCTTTTTTTACTTACATCTCGAATTTGACGAAAATGGTCATCTCAGTACTATAATTTACGACAAAAGGGACGATTTTAAAAATAATTATTTCCTTTACATGGACAGATATATTCATTACGGCGTGTATTTAAGAACAAGCTCTAACTATACAGACGTTCTCATAAGACATATGTATCTTCGTGATCGCCTTATTTATAAAGTCTTAAAAAAAATTCTGTCTCATACGATCATAAAAAAAGTTCTTGAATAGTTATCAGTCCTTTGTTCAAAAATTTGAAGATCGTTCCGAACTCTGTTTCAGGATTTTTTTACTTAATATTAGGATGATCATTACCTTATTTGTCTACGGCCTTTCAATAGCAATTGCTGTAATGTTGCTAACGGACACTACCACAATGGAAACGGAGATATGGCGAGCTATAGATTCGGTTTAACTACCATTTCTTTTGAAACGCCTGTACCAAGTCAGGACAATTGCGGTCGACAATTTTCCAGGTGTTTTTCCATCTGCTTTGTCTTTTTGCCTCTTGAGCTTTGGCTCTTGACAATTCTGTCTGGTAATTTTGTTATAATTCGCATTTGACATGTCAAGATATTTTACGGTAACTAAGAAACATGAAATTTTACGAATATGGATACTGAAAAATTAATATATTAGGTAGGTGAAAAAATGAATAGGAAATATTAGGAATATTTATATTTACTACAATTGCTCGCGAATTCCACATTTGATTCAACTGAACTTGGTCACCTAATTTATGAAGTCGCTACTCGGCTTGTGCGCCCTAGTGCCAATAAGATATTTTAAATTGTAGTCATCTTTTTTGTCTCTGTTATTCAATATACTGCATACATAGTGAGAAAAATGTTTTATATCACATTTCGTCGCTCTTTTCACGGTGTATATAAAATTATTCAAACTTGATTAACTATGAAATCCTTAAGGTGTATGCATGTAGTGGGCAATTTTGCTTGAAATATTGCAGCTCCATACCTGGTTCATAGTTTACATTGGGAACTTTTTCGTCGATTAGTTTTGTTTTTTCATTTGGTTTTTCATTCGCTTCTTCGACTGAGTCGCCAAGTTTGTTCTTTTCCTCTTCCATTTGCCATTTTGGCCACTGAATAAGAGTAATGTCATAAGCGGTTCCGGCAGCCATGATAGCAATAAAGAAAGAGATTACCACACTGTAAATGAATAATAATTTCAGATCATTATTTTTGTTAAATGCTCCTTAAATTCTTCTCAATACTTTTCCAACAATAGTATGTCATGACTTATCAAAAGACCAATTATGGTGTGTAGTTGTTTATATCACGTTTTTATATTGGTATTGTTGTTATGGTTTTATCGTCTTTTTAATATTTCGCAAATCTTCCAGGTCTTTTATTTCACTTTCCTTCTACCTAGAAAATCACCCTTTTTAATAAAAAAAACAAAATATCAGAGTCACTGTAAATTTATTTTCTGCATAATATGGCCATTTCGACAATTTATGTCTCATTAGTGCAGATTATATCAAAATATTGGTAATGCAGAGATCGTAAAATGTATTAAAGCTGACAGAGAACAAATAGAATTTGGAAATAATAAAATAAAATTAATGAAACAGAATCAGCACCATTACTCACAGTACAATGACAGCTCTGGTATCATAAGGTCTGTCTGGTTCCTGACATTCTGCTTTGTATGGATAAAATGTATTCTGTGTGGCGTTCAGGACAGCTATAAGATAATGGTAGGAGCTTTAAAAAGGACATATTCAGTAATGTTCATTTAGCGTCTCAAAACTTAAAATTTTGCACAACTTATTAAGCAATAAATAGTCATTTAACAATGTCATTATTTCGAAAAATTTTTATAGTTTTGTAATAGTTCTCTTACATTTAGATGAAAATGAACGACAAAACATTAAATCATCACCATGCAGAAATCAAACCAATTGAGAACGAAAAATGAGCGTGTTTCTGGATGACTTATTGGAAAACAGGTACAAAAACAATTCATTCAGATATGAAGACAGTACACTAAATCACAATTATAATACGCTTCGAGTATGTGTAACACTTTCCCCAGTTTTCTCTTCATCAAATAAAAAGGCGGTGTGGAATTAAAGGGAAATAAACTCCTCAACGACTTTTTTTATAAACTAAGATAAATCTGGGCTTATTTTACATAATAAACGTCATCTTCAAATTTAGTAAATTCAAATAGTGTATCTAATTTAGAAGCAATGTAAAAAACAGATTACCAATTCAACATTAGCATGGTTGTAGAGATGTAACAAAAATTGTCAAAATGCATTTGCTGTTGAGCGAATTAGCTTAATTTGATGGTAATTTCTAGTTACTGTGACCATGTGTACCAAACATTGCTTTTTATTTGCAAGATTCATTGAAGCTGAAACTGAAATGAATAGGCATGATTCTCTACAGACACATTATTCACCCATCTTGGACAAGGGAATCCACTGTTTTCGCGGTGCAAGATTTTTCTGTCTGACACAGAGGGATTAAGACAAGCTATGCAATCATTTATTCCCGCCTTTTTACAATAACAATATACCCGGCTTAGTATTCATTAATCGAAAAGTATATCATTAAATACAATTATATAGAATATCTTTTTGCCTTTGCAAGACAAAAATTGAACTTCAACACGATAAATGAGTAAACCTTGGCACCAAAATAATCCCGGAGTCAGACACGTGCTCCATGCATTTTAACGTCAGGGAAATGGAAGTAATTTACTTATGTCAACAGTTTGGTTTGGAAGGTGATTTGTTGCATTTTTGGATGCTGGGGGGATTAATCAAACACAAGTGAAAGTGCCTAACAAAAAAATCTCAGACACTCTCGGGTATAAGATTTCTAACGTCTCGGACTCGGCAAGCTTCATCCGAGTACTTGAAATCTTGCCCTTTGGCGGCTAACATTTTTCTATCTGGCACTATTCCTGGTGTTCGATTCATATACTCTCTATCCACTCTGCATGTTTTTTTAGACGAGCAACTGTCATCTTTTATAAACGTAAAAAAATTATCGCCATAGAAACGAACTGAACTGCATTATTTATGATGACGACAATTGCAACACTTGGAGTAAACCAGTAATGTATTTATTTATAAGATCGCGTATTTTCCTTAATCCAGAACATTAGTATTTTGGTTTGTTTTCACTTTGGATGTTCTCCATTACTAACCTCTTTGTATTGCTAAAAGAGTATCTTCCTCTGAACAACTGTCCGGTACACATACACCAACATAAATTGTTGTAAGCTGGATAAAATAAAATGCAAATGAGGCCAATAAACACGTGGTTTTATATTTCATATCACATTTTATATTGGAGGCATTGTTTCCAGGGTATACCGTGGAAGTACATGTACTTGTATTCGTGGACATCAATTTTCGTGGTTTCCCTAAATATCACTATTTTGTGGGTGTTTTTTTTTAATTCGTTGCTTTGAATTCTGTGCATTAAAACTATAGGGGAAAATGCATTTTCTTTAGAACTAAATTTCGTGGTTAAAGCGAACCACGAAATCCACGAAAATTTGAACCCCACGAACAATAGTACTTTCACAGTAATTCATATAACTTGTAACGTTATAGGTATTGTCTGTGGTTTTTAAGATATGTGACATTTTCTCACTATCGGACCTCCGGACTATTAGACCTTCGTCTACCGGACCTTCGGAACATCGGACTTTCGGACTATTGGACCTTTGGATCATCGGTCCTTCGGACTATAGGACCGTCACCGGTTTTACAATTCACATAATTATTTCCTGTTTTACACGTTTTATTTAGTTTAGAATAGATAATGGTTGTTAATATGTATTTTCCGAAATAATATCGGAGCTAAAATTGTTTTTTCTTCGTCTTTCTGATTGCAATGTCACAAGGTTTTCAACGCACACTGTTTTCACTATTAAAGGTGCAATCAAACTTATGAGATATGTAGATCTGGTTAATACTTCAGCAGTATTTCAGTATATAAATCAATAATATAGTGTTATTAAATGGGTATTTTCATATTAATCCTGTATAATGTCCAAGTACAGTCGTATTGGGTTGAGGTCACCTGTATTGGCCCGAGGCGAATTATTTTTGCTACTTTTGAGATGCAAAAAGGCAACAAAATTGATCAACGACTGTACGAGGACATTATACAGGATTAATATGAAAATTCCAATTTTATGACACCTTTATTAACTGATGACTTAAAATTTCAGGCAATATCGTGACCAATCTTAATTTCGATACGGTAAAAAGGTTTCTATTGAATTTTCAACTTGTACATGTGTTGTAGTAGAAAAAATTATTGCACTATCATGGTGTTTACAAATCCCCTTGATCTGGTGTGGTGTCAGTCGTACAAGCTGAAACGAGATGCGGCTGATGAGTACTATTTTTCCTCTGACAAGTATAGCACTGTGTTAATATTTGGAACATTATCAAAGGAAATCTTTGCTGTGCTGTGTTTATTTTCTATTCTCACTCTCAGTAATTCAAATCAATAGACAAAAAGAAAAAAATGTTAACATATGCGAGAAACACAGAAAACAGAGTGTAACTAAACCAATATGGCCGATTCATTTATACGGGGCATTTGCCCTGTATTAATTTTAATACAGGGCATCTGCCCTGTATAAATTTCTATACAGGGCATTTGCCCTGTATAAATGCTAAGTGCCAAAAACTTCCGGTTATATTAAATGGGCAAATCACGCTGTATTTTAAGTCATCAGTTAATAACAGAAAGTAATGCACACCTTTGGTAATATTGAAAGTGCAGTCCGCGGTTTACAGTCAATTTCGCTTGTTATTTTGGGTTTCATATACATATATATTTTTTACACATATTTCAGTATGGATTTCCAAATGTTTTGATTTGAGATAAAAGTTGTCGAAATGCGCATATGCAGAAAAAAAATGACAGTAACTTCAGTATTTTGTTATGTAATTCATGATAATATCGGTTTCCAGTTTTTATGTATATGCATTAAAGAAGGTCACTCCTAACGTTGTTTAGGATTTCTCGAAACAAATTTTGATTGATTAAGCATTGTAGACTAAATGAAACGGTATAAAGAAATAAATATAGGTCAGTGTTTTTTACAATGATAGAGGACTTTAAAAAAAGGCTGAAAATTGATTACTCTGAATTTTCCTTATTTTCACAAATGGAATATATTGTCTAAAAGTTAGAAAATCATATCAAGTATTTAATGAAGAAAAAATGCCAGGTATCTTAAGACATTCACAAAAGAAAATGTTAGGGCTAATATACAAAATTCATTAAGCTATTGAAATTTGGAAAATCAGAGGAGTTCCGAAATCTGACCCAAATTAAAAAGTCATGAGTGAGCTATTCCAATTTGAAATACTCTTGGCTACAATATATAATTTGTATGTTATAAAGGGAAATTCCCTAACGAAATATACAGTTTACATACCTTTGGTAATATAGGAGGTATAGCGTCTTGGTTTACAATTGACACCGTACAGTATTGTCCGTCAAACGTGTATGTTAGGTTGTTTTTATAAGCATCACCCTCTACACTGAGACATTCTTCGTAATCACCAAGCCACATAAAACCACCACCAAGAAGATTAGCTGGTGGCTTTCCAGCAGCATCAATCACTTAAAGAAAATGCAGCAAACAGATCAGAGTTAAGTCCTTCACAATTACCACTGGGCCGATACCTATGCTGGTTGACTGTTAGTTCCCGGAGGTATTTACCAGCCCAGTAGTCAGTATTCCGATGCTAGCTCGAAGACCGATTTTCTTTGGAAACTTGCAGTATCTAAATTTAACAAAATTTTGTTCAAAAATAAGGAGTATCTCCCTCTTGCATAGCTTTGTCCTTAGATGATTTTGGCTTTACTTTTCTGATCATATTAGTAATTTGTTCTCTATCAGCTTTTACACATATTTCGATATATGTATTTCATAGTGTTTGATTTAATCCGAAAAGACACAATTTGTCGAAATGCGCATATGCAGAAACTAAATAAACAGTAACTTCGGTATGTTGTTTTTTCACAATAATTATGAACTCCATTAGTTATTTATAGTAATTGGATGCAGAAATTCTAGTTTGTTGTCTTTATTGATATCTGTATGTGAAAATGTTACTTAACTTTTTTTTGTTCAGTATATATTTACACGCATTTCATTGTGTAATGACTTTGCCAAAGCGCGTAACCCTTTAGGGATCACTCGGTTTTCTGTTTAAAAAATGTCAGAGTTTTGGTTCTCATATAACTTCAGACTTATTTCTAACCAAATAGTGAAATATATTTGTAAAAATTTCCAGAATGAGCTTTTGTTATCAATCAGGGGCCATTTGATTTGTATTTCAGATACAATTGTATTCTGAGAAAAGTTGTTAATCATTTGATGTTTTACGCTTCGTGTCGAAATGTCGGGCAATAGTATAATGTTCTCGTCCACATGTCCGTATGTCTCTGTACCTAATTCCACCTGTATCCTAAGTGTCGATCAAATGAATGAAAAGCCTTGTCACCTAAATAAACACCAAGATAGGATGATGCGTGTTATGAACATGATAATGTAGGGAACATAACATTTGATAAACAACAATAGTGCTAACATGATTAAAATAAACAGTGAATTTATGAAAAATAGATAATTAAAGTATTAAGTTCATAAAAATTATGCAATTGTCACATGATAAAGAGTCACATCGAGAGGTTTTAATATAGGACTAATTGTCGTCCACAAGATGAAACAGTGATGGCCTAGTATAAGAAAAAAAAAGAAACTTTCACCACCTTTAACATTTATTGCACGGGCAGTTGTTGTGTCTATCATGTTAAAAAAGTTTAAAATCATTTAGTGTTAGAAAATCGAAATTGTTGTACTCAATCGCAAAAAATGAAAAATTTAGCTAGTACAAATGTATATGTGTATTTAATATTTGGATATTGCACTTTTTTACATTTTGCAAGAAAAATCCCTATTTGATTATTATCTGTGAACGAAAACGACGATTTTTTAATATTTTGTTATTTTACAAGTCTTCAACTGAGCGTGTTTTAAGAAATGTAAAAAAGGGAATGTTCTTAAATGAAATGATAAATACCAAATGATACATGAAATTAAAATTTATGTTCATGTTTCCAGGTCTTTGTTTAATGCTTTATATTTATTTTTATTTCAAAATTTGGTAAAATTAGAAACTTTATGATAATAATTTTCAGCCAAGAAATGTAGACAAGGAACTACAGATGTGGTATATTTGGCAAAAGGATTCACGGCAAAAATTCTAGAGTCGAAATATATATACAG
>MJUU01001018.1:0-16330 GCA_002080025.1 Modiolus philippinarum
TGAGCACAAGGTCAAAGGTCATCAAGGTCAGAGGTCAAGGTCATAGCAAATTCTTAGGGTTTTTTTCCGTAAAATCTTTACAACAGTAAAAAATAGGTGATCAAATGTACGTGAGAAAAGGAAATAAATGCAATTACCAATCGGTAGTGACTTTCCTGAAATCATGGTGAAAACTGGTGAAAGACCTTGCAATTGTTCTCTGAACAATTGACCTTTTAATTTTTATTCTTGTTCTTCTTCTCGTCTTTCCGCCAACATTTTGTCCACGCATTTTATCAGAGACTACTTCTCGGATCTTGACCAAACTTCATAGGAACATGGATCCTGATTTATGGATTTGCAATCCGGTCTTGGAATTTTCAAAATGGCACCGGTTGCCATGGAAACGGCAAAAAAGGCGGGAAAATGAAAGTGATCAGAATGGGATGAAATCTTACAGGAAGGTTGCTTAAGACATGGGGAATTTGTTTCTGGTCTCAAAGACTTAAAAATGGCATCCGTTGCCATGGCAATAGAAAAAAGGCGCGAAAATTGAAAATGCTCAGAATTGAATGAAACTCAATAGACACGTTGCTTACGATGTGTGGAAGTGATTTTTAGCCCGGATTTCTGATTTGGGAGTTCGTTTGGGAGACTTTTGTATCAGTATCCTGATACAGTTATAAATTTTTATTCTTGTTCTTCTTCTCGTCTTTCTGCCAACATTTTGTCCACGCATTTTATCAGAGACTACTGCTCGGATCTTGACCAAACTTCATAAGAACATGGATCCTGATTTGAGGATTTGCAATCCGGTCTTGGAATTTTCAAAATGGCACCGGTTGCCATGGAAACGGCAAAAAAGGCGGGGAAAATCGAAGTCCTCAGAATTGGATGAAAATTTACAGGAAGGTTGCTTAGCACATGGGGAAAATGTTTCCGGTGTCCAAGACTTCAATATGGCACCGGTTGCCATGGAAACGGCAAAAAAAGGCGGGAAAATAAAAGTGCTCAGTATTGGATGAAAATTTACAGGTAAGTTGCTTAGCACATGGGGAAAGGGTTTCTGTGTCCAAGACTTCAATATGGCACCGGTTGCCATGGAAACGGCAAAAAAGGCGGGAAAATCAAAGTGCTCAGAATTTGATGAAAATTTACAGGAAGGTTGCTTAGGACATGGGGAAAGGTGTCCGGTGTCCAAGATTTCAAAATAGCATCCGTTGCCATGGAAACAAAAAGGCGGGACAATTGAAAGTGCTCAGAATTCAATGAAACCCTAATGACAGATTGCCTCTGACGTGTGGAAGTGATTTGTAGCCCAGATTTCTGATTTGGGAGTTCGTTTGGGAGACTTTTGTATCAGCATCCTGATACAATTATAATTTTTTTTTATTATTCTTTTTCTTCCGTTTTCCGCCTCAACTTTGTCCATCAGTTTTCTCGGACACCAATGATCCAATCTTAACCAAACTTCAGAGGATGATAGAACCCCATCTCAAGATGTGCATTCCAGTCTTGGAATTTTCAAAATGTCGACCGGTGCCATGGAAATGGTAAAAAAGGCGGGAAAATCAAAGTGCTCAGAATTTGATGAAATTTTACAGGAAGGTTGCCTTACATGTGTAGAACAGACTCCTTCTGTCCAAGACCTCAAAATGGAAGTCGGTGCCATGGAAATGGTAAAAAAAAAGGCGGGAAAGTCAAAGTACTCAGAATTGGATGAAATTTTACAGGAAGGTTGCTTTGCATTTGTAGAATTGACTTCTGGTGTCCAAGACCTCAAAATGATGGCCGGTGCCATAGAAATGGTAAAAAAAGGCGGGAAAATCAACGTGCTCAGAATTGAATGAAATTTTACAAGAAGGTTGCCTTACATGTGTAGAATTGGCTTCTGGTCTCCAAGACTTCAAGATGGCGACCGATGACATGGAAACTTTAAAAAAGGCGGGAAAATCAAAATGCCCAGAATTGGGTGACATTTTACAGGAAGGTTGCCTAACAAGTGTACAATTTGGTTCCGGTGTCCAAAACTTCAAAATGGCGACCGTTGCCATGGAAACGGTAAAAAGGCGGGAAAATCCCAAGTGCTCAGAATTGACAGGAAGGTTGTTTAAAATCTGTGGATCCCATCTAAAGCCTTTCGTTTGGGAGACTTCTTGTGTTTGCATCCAAACACAATTAATACTAGTTATTATGTCGCCCCAGACGTAGTCGGGACGACATATTGTTTTTCCTCCGTTTCTTCTTCTTATTATTATTCTTCTTATTATTATTATTCTTTATTATTCCAGCCAAAAGTTGTCCATGAAATTACTCAGTGATGCATGATCAGACCTTCATGAAACTTGGCACAAAGTTGGATCGCCATATGAAGATGTGCGTTTTAATATTTTTTTTTCCAAAATGGCCGCCATTTCCAAGATGGCCGCCAAAATACGTCAAAATTTCAACTTTGTCGGATTTCAACGAAAATTGATTTCTAGGTAGATTTTGACGCTGCGAACATGATGGAATCATCGAATTGGCTGTCAGGGCCGACATCAGCTATTGCTCGCAATTGCAAATCTAGTTATTATTATTATTATTCTTTATTATTCCAGCCAAAGTTTGTCCGGTCAATTACTCAGCGATGCATGATCAGAAGTTCATGAAACTTGACATAAAGTTGGATCACCTTTTGAAAATGTGCGTTTTAATAATTTTTTTCAAAATGGCCGCCATTTCCAAGATGGCCGCCAAAATACGTCAAAATTTCAACTTTGTCGGATTTCAACGAAAATTGATTTCTAGCTAGATTTTGACGCTGCAAACATGATGGAATCATCGAATTGGCTGTCAGGGGCGACATCAGCTATTGCTCGCAATTGCAAATCTAGTTATTATTATTATTCCAGCCAAAGTTTGTCCGGTCAATTACTCAGCGATGCATGATCAGAAGTTCATGAAACTTGACATAAAGTTGGATCACCATATGAAGATGTGCGTTTTAATATTTTTTTTTTTTCAAAATGGCCGCCATTTCCAAGATGGCCGCCAATATACGTCAAAATTTTAACTTTGTCGGATTTCAACGAACATTGATTTCTAGGTAGATTTTGACGCTGCGAACAAGATGGAATCATCGAATTTGCTGCCAGGGGCGACATCAGCTATTCAAATCTAGTTATGTCGCCCCAGACGTAGTCGGGGCGACATATTGTTATTGTATTGTTTCTTCTTTTTATTCTTTGTTATTATTATTATTGTTCTTCCACAAATCTTGTCCGGACTATTTTGAGAAAATGGTTTGATGTAAACAAATGAAACTTGGCAGGAAGTTGGATCACCATAACGAGAAGTGCAGGCTACGAAAAAAATTTTCAAAATGGCCGCCATTTCCAAGATGGTTGCCAAAATACGTCAAAATTTCAACGTTGTCAGATTTCAACGAAAATTGATTTCTTGGCAGATTTTGACGCTGCGAACAAGATGGTAACATCGAATTGGCTGCCAGGGCCGACATCAGCTATTGCTTGCAATTGCAAATCTAGTTATTATGTCGCCCCAGACGAAGTCGGGGAGACATATTGTTATTGTTCCGTTTCTTTGTTATTATTACGCTTTTTTATTATTATTTAGTCACCCAAACGAAGTTTGGTGACTTATTGTTTTTACTCTGTTTCTTATTATTATCATTATTCCTCAATGGATATTTCAAACTTTGTCCAATTATTATCTCAGAGATGGGTATTCCAAACTTAATGAAACATGGCACCAATGTGGACAACCACCCCAAGATGTGCAAGAAGGTCTTTGAATTTCGAAAATGACCACGGTCATTGGTCACTTTGAACTTTGACCTCAAATCTTGTGATTGGAATATCTCGAAAACTGTAAATGATAATTGATTAATTGTTAAGGCAAAAATGTTTATAAGGGCATGACGGACCTTTGATACATTTGGACCGAAATTCTATGATGCACCGTTCAAGAGTTATGCCCCTTGAAAGTTTCATCACCTCTTTAAGCATGTTTTTTCTCGAAAACGGTATGAGATAGAGACCTGAAACCTTTTCTATTCAATTTAGGTGATATGTGTTACATTTAAAAATGCCAAGGTCAAAGGTCATTGGTCACGTTGAACTTTACTAGACCTTGTTTTTGTAATAACTCATAAACCGTAATATATAGCTGATAACATGACGTAATGGCAAAAATGTGTGTCTTGTTTAGATCTACATTTGTTACATAGGGTCCAAAATTATCGAACCAACCGTTTTCGGTTTATGGACCGAAAACCGATTTTGATGTCCGAATTTTGTGTTTTTTGCTTATAGCTAAAATACCATTGAAGATACTTAAGGACATTCAACGTACAAAATGTTCAGGAAGTCTGTACCTTCAAAACGAGGTCAAGGTCAAAGGTCAAGGTCACAGCCCTTAAGCTTTATTTCACGTTAAAGTATCAATACATGTACATATTAATCTTTGAATTGAATCAATTATGAAACCATTATGACGCAACTACCTTTCTGATGCAATCCAGTATATATACTTATGAAGTGTTAACCTGTGAATCAAAGTACTACTAACACTGAAAGACGAAAAGATAACGAGCTAATGACACCAGTTCTTACATAAGGAATAAGCCCCTCTTACACTACACCGTATAACCCAAACGAACGCCGAACGTATGAAAATAAATTATATCCGTTCGTCTCCGTTCATAAACGTTTGTCGTCCGTTCTTTAGGTTCTTTATCCGGTGAATGCGGTACAAGTACGGTGATGTCCGTTTCGTACGGTGAAAAATGTTCAAAAATTGGAACGGACATATACCGCACAAAATGTCCGTTCATGTACGGTAGATTAAATAGGTGAAACGGACTATTACCGAAGAGATAACGGAGATAACGGATAAATTGTTCGAGTTCCGAACTAACAGCGGAAACCAAACGGACGAGCACACAATAAAGCGAATCTATGAAAATATAGGTTGTGCAAGGACCAAAATTGATATGTAATAAACAGAATAAAAATAGGCCACAATTAGAAAATAATAAGCACAAAATATAAAAAAATAATATTAAAAAAAAAGAAAAAGGCTTAAAATCACAAGAAAGGAACAGAAAGAAAGACTCATATTTTCGACGTTTTGGCTTTAACTATGAGGCGTCGGACAGAAAAACAAAATGATGGTCTTGCCAGAACAAGAAGAACTTGAACCACTGAAGAGTAACAGAATTTATGTGGTTGCATCATAGTTGGAGGCCATTAGGCGGATAATTTGAGCCATAATTTCTGTTCTTTTCTTCTGATTTTTAGCCAACCATTTACTATTTTTTACTTTGTATCAGTAATGATTATTTTCCTATTTAAATAGGAATTCCTATTTTTTTATACAGAATATAGAATCAAAAGTTGTTTAGTTTTGTAGAACCAGCAAGAAAATGATGTTTTCACAGGGCTAAACCCCCTATTTCCTATTTTTGGGGCAGTATTTCCTATTTTTTAATATTTGTACAAAATCATGTCTGTTTGTATATGTTGTCCTTTTTTACATTTCAAAATGTACCATTCTTATTTTGCTTAAAACGAATTTACAACGGTTGCTTATTATGTGGTCATCCAAGAGAAGATGCTATACACTACTATTTTTAATGTTGCTTATTTGATTTAGTAATCACGAGATTAGTCAGGCGCGGATCCAGGCACTTAGTAAAGGGGGGGGTTCCAATTGGAAATGAAAGGAGATTTCGCCGAGCGGAGCGAGGCGCGAAAAGTTTTTGGGGTATTTCTTGATAAAATATCACGATATTTGTTAAAAAATACATGATTTTCCAGAAAAAGGGGGGTTCCAACCCCCTGGATCCGCCAATGGCAGTGTTTTCTAATTTGAGTTTATAATGTAACATTATTTTGATATATACCCAAAACATCAAAATCAAAATCATTATTCTTACATATAAGCAAAACGTCAAAATCAAAAAATTACCCGTTTTCTCGCCGTCTAAAAACATCATATATGTGAAGAAGCATTCGCTACTATAGAGACCGTATAACTTTACCCCATTCTTGGTCTTGGGTATCTTCACTTTGTAGTTTCACATTGGGTCTGTGGTGAAGAAGGTTATCTGTAACCAGACAGTCATTTTCTTAGATCATTCTCTTGCCTTTCTATTTTGCGAAAATGAATTTAATTGGTCAAGCACGCCGTAGTAATTATTTGTGTAAAAAAAAGTTATTGAGCGGGCAAAAGACACTGGTATCCTGTCTTAAAATCGATAGTTTCACAAAGTACGTATTTAATTCGTTTTTACTCGGTGCTCGTACGGTACGTTTTCGTTAGCAATCCGTTTTATTCGGTACTCGTCCGGTACGTTACCGTTATAAATACGTTTTATTTGGTGATCGTCCGATAGGGCTTCGGTGTCAGTTCGGTTTATTCGGTGCCAGGACTGTGCATGTACGGTACACGTACTGTATAACTCCGGTTTCTGTGCGTTTTCATTGTAATTCGTGAACGAACAAAAATATTTACCACCGTATAAAAATAATTTTCATCCGTTCCTCATACGTTTATGTTATTCGTTGTAGTGTAAGAGCGGCTATAGAAACGAATATTTCGGAATACATTATTACAATCATTTGTGATAAATATACAACACAACATTTTTCAAAAAGCAGTTGGGTATGGAATCTGGTTTGGGTGACTAATGTTTGCATGCAAACATATCATCACTCGTTATTATTATTTTACTTCCAATAAATTTTGTCCGTGCAAGTTCTCAGAGTTGCCTGAACAGAATCACTTGATACTTGACACACAGTTGGACCACCATGTGAAGTTATGCATGACGGTCAAAAATCTTTAAAAATGGGCACCATTTCCAAGATGGCCGCCATTTCACGTCAAAATTTCAACTTTGTCCGATTTCAACGAAAATTGATTTCTAGGCAGATTTTGACCCTGCGAACAAGATCGAATCATCGAATTGGCTGCCAGGGGCGACATCAGCTATTGCTTGCAATTGCAAATCTAGTTATTATTATTATCTTTATGTTCTTCCAATGATTTTTGTCCAGGCTTATTTGGGAAAACGGCTCAATGTAATCAAATGAAACTTGGCAGGTAGTTGGATCACCATGTCGAGAAGTGCAGGCTACGAAAAAAAATTTCAAAATGGCCGCCATTTCCAAGATGGCCGCCAAATTACGTAAACATTTCAACTTTGTCGGATTTCAACGAAAATTGATTTCAAGGTAGATTTTGACGCTGCGAACAAGATGGAATCATCGAATATGCTGTCAGGGGCGACATCAGCTATTGCTTGCAATTGCAAATCTAGTTATTATTGTTCTTCCAATGATTCTGGTCCAGACTTTTTTGAGGAAACGGTTTGATGTAATCAATTGAAACTTGGCAGGAAGTCAGATCACCATAAGGGGAAATGCAGGATATGAAAAAAAATCAAAATGGCCGCCAAAATACGTCAAAATTTCAACTTTGTCGGATTTCAATGAAAATTGATTTCTAGGTAGATTTTGACGCTGCGAACAAGATGGAAGCATCGAATTGGCTGTCAGGGGCGACATCAGCTATTGCTTGCAATTGCAAATCTAGTTATCATTATTATTAAGTCTACCAAACAAAATTTGGGGAGACTTATTGTTTTACTGCCGTTTCTTATTATTATTATTATTATTATTATTATTATTATTATGTCGCCCCAGACGTAGTCGGGGCGACATATTGTTATTGTTCTGTTTCTTCTTTTTAATCTTTGTTATTATTATTGTTCTTCCACAAATTTTGTTCGGACTATTTTGAGAAAACGGTTTGATGTAAGCAAATGAAACTTGGCAGGAAGTTTGATCACCATGACGAGAAGTGCAGGCTACGAAAAAATTTTTCAAAATGGCCGCCATTTTACGTTGATAAATTGAGGATTCAATATCTAAGGAACAACTCTGCAGAATTTGTTCATATTTTGTATAAATGTTCAGCAAGATGAAAGGAAGGAATTTATGGGAAAAAATTTTCAAAATGGCCGCCATTTACAAGATGACCGCCAAAATACGTCAAAATTTCAACTTTGTCCGATTTCAATGAAAATTGATTTCTAGGTAGATTTTGACGCTGCGAATAAGATGGGAGCATCGAATTGGCTACCAGGGGCGACATCAGCTATTGCTTGCAATTGCAAATCTAGTTACGTCGCCCCAGACGTAGTCGGGACGACATATTGTTATTCCTCCGTTTCTTCTTATTATTATTAAGTCTCCCAAACGAAGTTTGGGAGACTTATTGTTTTTGTTGCGTTTCTTATTATTATGTCGCCCCAGACGTAGTCGGGGAGACATATTGTTATTGTTCCGTTTCTTTGTTATTATTATACTTTTTTATTTTCCTAGAATAATTTTGTTTACTCAAGTTCTCAGAGTTGGCTGAACAGACTCACTTGATACTTGGCACAAAGTTGGATCACCATGTGAAGTTGTGCATGACGGTGAAAAAGTTTTCAAAATGGCCGCCATTTTACGTTAAAAAACCGAGGATTCAATATCTCTGGAACTGCTTTGCAGAATATCTTCATATTTTGCGAAGATGTTCAATAAAATGAGACAAAGGAATTTATGCAAAAATATTTTTCAAAATGGCCGCCATTTCCAAGATGGCTGCCAAAAATGCGTCAAAATTTCAACTTTGTCGGATTTCAACGAATATTGATTTCTAGGTAGATTTTTACGCTGCGAACAAGATGGAATCATCGAATTGGCTGCCAATGGCGACATCAGCTATTGCTTGCAATTGCAAATCTAGTTATTATTATTCTTCTTTCCCTTTCTTCTCGTCGCAATGAACTTGTCCATTGAAAATCTCAGAGACCATAACACCTAAAGCTTTCAAACTTTGTAGCATATTAGCCCCATGTATCTAGATGTGCAGTGAGAAAAATTTTTCAAAGGGGGTCCATTAAGGGTACTTTAGGGGGTGTCAAAAAGGGGTGGGGTCGTCCTATAGTAACTCTATGGGAAAATGTTTTCACTGTATCTCAAAACTCTGTCAAATTTGATTGGATGGTTGTGTGTGATGTAAGACAAAGATCTACAGTATTGGGCATTTCAACAAAATTATGGTTGCCATGGAAACCATACAAAAAAATTGAAATTTTGAGAAAATTGCATTTACTTTTGATATTTGTATTTTTGTTACAGCTATATGTATTCTTAGATAATAAGGGGAACCCCTGCCTAATTTCTTTTTGAAACAGGGTATCAAATGGGTTTTAATGGATAATACAGCGTTTGGTTGCCATGGAAACCAAGCCAGAAAGCTATAATTTTGAGAAAACGTGTTTTTTTGCTGTGTGTAATGTTTTGATTTCAACTATATGTATGAAGTAAATTATAAGCGGAACCCCTGTTCAAATTTTTTTAATTGTATTTCTTTTACAGCTATATGTATTACTTAGATAATAAGGGGGAACCCCTGCCCAAATTTTTTTTTGAAACAGGGTATCAAATGGGTTTTAATGGATAATCGAGCATTTGGTTGCCATGGAAACCTAGCCAGAGGGCTATAATTTTGAGAAAATGTGTTTTTTTTCTGTGTGTTTGTTTTGACATAAAGGAAATGATAGGGGGAACCCCTGCTCAGTTTTTTTTTTTTTTTTGAAAGGGGGTTTTATTATGAGGAGGAATCCGATATGGGAGTTCGTCTGGGAGACTTTTGTGTTTCGCTTGCGAACACAGTTATAACCTTTTCATTATTTTACTTCCAATAAATTTTGTCCGTGCAAGTTCTCAGAGTTGCCTGAACAGAATCACTTGATACTTGGCACAAAGTTGGAACACCATGTGAAGTCATGCATGACGGTGAACAAATTTTCAAAATGGCCGCCATTTCCAAGATGGTCGCCGTTTTACGTCAAAATTTCAACTTTGTCTGATTTCAACGAAAATTGATTTCTAGGCAGATTTTCACGTTGCGAACAAGATGGAATCATCGAATTGGCTGCCAGGGGCGACATCAGCTATTGCTTGCAATTGCAAATCTAGTTATTATGTCGCCCCAGACGAAGTCGGGGAGACATATTGTTATTGTTCCGTTTCTTTGTTATTGTTTCTTTATTAAGTCTCCCAAACGAAGATGGGAGACTTATTGTTTTTGTTGCGTTTCTTATTAAGTCTCCCAAACGAAGTTGGGAGAGTTATTGTTTTTGTTGCGTTTCTTATTTTTATTCTTCTTTCTTTCTTTATTCTCGTCCGAATGAAGTTGTCCGAAGCGGATCTCAGAGAACATCAGACCTAGAACTTTGAAACTTTGTGGGAAGTTAGCCTTATATATATATAGTTGTGCAAGAGACAAAAATTTTTCAAAAGGGGGTTCATTAAGGGTACATTTGGGGGGTTCAAAAAGGGGTGGGGTCGTCAATGTTAACCCTATGGGAAAATGAAATTTTGGATATTTTTCACCATATTTCTCACTGTATCTCAAAAACTTTGAATGCTAGCTCCATGAAACTTCATAGGAAAGATGTTTGTAATTTAAGAAAGGGTTCTACAGCATTGGAAATTTCAAAATAACTTTGGTTGTCATGGAAACAAAGCCAAAAAATGGAAATTTTGAGAAAATACATGTAGTAGTTTATGCTATAAATGGTAATATTTTTATTACAGCAATACATATTATATATGTTATAAGGGAAACCCATGTCCAATATTTTTGGAAGGAGATCTGAAATTGGGTTTAATGGACAAAAGAGCATTTGGTTACCATGGAAACAAAACCAAAACTTTTTTTTTAAATCATGTTTTCTGATAATAAAGAAGGAATTTTGAGAAATATGTATTACATAGCTTATAAGGGGAACCCCTGCCCAAATTTTTTTTGGAAAGGGTATAAAATTGGGTGTAATGGACAAAAGAGCATTTGGTTGCCATGGAAACAAAACCAAAAGCTTATTTTTTTTTTTTGGAAAATCAGGTTTACTGATAAAAAATTAGGAATTTTGAGAAATAAATATTACATAGCTTATAACGGGAACCGATGCCCAAATTTTTTTTTGCAAAGGGTCTGAAATTGGGTGTAATGGATAAAAGAGCATTTGGTTGCCATGGAAACAAAACCAAAAGCTTTTTTTTTTTGGAAAATCAGGTTTTCTGATAAAAAATTAGGAATTTTGAGAAATATATATTTCATAGCTTATAAGGGGAACCCCTGCCCAAATTTTTTTTTGGAAAGGGTCTGAAATTTGGTGTAATGGACAAAAGAGCACTTGGTTGCCAGGAAACAAAACCAGAAATGTATTTTTTTTGTTGAAAAATTGAGTTTTCTGATGAAAAAAGGGAATTTTGAGAAATATGTATTACATAGGTTATAAGGGGAATCCTTGCCCAAATTTTCTTTGGAAAGGGGTCTGAAATTGAGTGTAATGGACAAAAAAGCACTTGTTTGTCATGGAAACAAAACCATAAACATATTTTTTGTAGAAAAATTGAGTTTTCTGATGAAAAAAAGGAATTTTGAGAAATCTGTATTACATAGGTTATAAGGGGAACCCCTGCCCAAATTTTCTTTGGAAAGAGGTCTGAAATTGGATGTAATGGACAAAAGAACATTTGGTTGACATGGAAGCAAAACCACAAACTTATTTTTTTGTTGAAAAAATCAGATTTTTTTTTTAAAATAAGGAATTTGAGAAATATGTATTACAAACCTTATTAGGGGAACCCCTGCCCAATTTTTTTTTTTTGGAAAGGGTCTGAAATTGGGTGTAATGCACAAAAGAGCACTTGCTTGTCATGGAAACAAAACCATAAATGTATTGAAAATTGAGTTTTCTGATAAAAAATAAGAATTTTGAGAAATATGTAGTATGTATGTTATAAGGGGAACCCCTGCCCAAATTTTTTTCTTCAGGGAGTCTCGTAATGCCTTGAATTGCGATATAGGAGTTCGTTTGGGAGACTTTTGTGGTTCGCTTGCGAACAAAGTTATCACTTGTTATTATTCTTCTTTCCCTTTCTTCTCGTCGCAATGAACTTGTCCGCGCAAAATCTCAGAGACCATTAAACCTAGAGCTTTCAAATTTTGTAGGATATTAGCCCCATGTATGTAGATGTGCAATCATAAAAAAATCTTTAAAAGGGGTTCCATTAAGGGTACTTTTGGGGGTATCAAAAAGGGGTGGGGAAGTCCTATAGTGACCCTATGGAAAATTGAAATTTTGAAAGTTTTTCACCATTTTTTTCACTGTTTCTCAAAAACTATTGACACTAGCTCCAGAAAGAGTTCCACAGCACGGGAAATTTCAAAATAACTACCGTTGCCATGGAAACCATACCAAAAAATGGAAATTTTTGGAAAATAGTAGTTTCTGTTGATAATAGTATTTTAATTACAGCAATACGTATTACTTAGATTATAAGGGGAACCCCTTCCCAAATTTTCTTTTGGAAAGGGTCTGAAATTGGGTGTAATGGATAAAAGAGCACTTTGTTGCCATTGAAACAAAACCAGAAACGTATTTTTTGTTGAAAAATTGAGTTTTCTCTTAAAATAAGGAATTTTGAGAAATATGTATTAAATATGTTATAAGGGGAACCCCTGCCCAAATTTTCTTTGGAAAGAGATCTGAAATTGGATGTAATGGACAAAAGAGCATTTGGTTGCCATGGAAACAAATCCAAGAGCATATTTTTTGGAAAATCAGGTTTTCTGATAAAAAAGAAGGAATTTTGAGAAATATGTTTTACAAAGCTTATAAGGGGAACCCCTGCCCAAATTTTTTTTGGAAAGGGTCTGAAATTGGGTTTAATGGACAAAAGAGCACTTTGTCGCCATGGAAACAAAACCATAAACGTATTTTTTGTTGAAAAATTTGGATTTCTGACCAAAAAAGGGAATTTTGAGAAATATGTATTAAATAGGTTATAAAGGGAACCCCTGCCCAAATTTTCTTTGAAAAGAGATCTGAAATTGGATGTAATGGACAAAAGAGCATTTGGTTTCCATGGAAACAAACCCAAAAACATATTTTTTTGGGAAAATCAGGTTTTCTGATAAAAAAGAAGGAATTTTGAGAAATATGTATTACATAGCTTATAAGGGGAACCCCTGCCAAAATTTATTTTGGAAAGGGTTTGAAATTGGGTATAATGGACAAAAGAGCACTTGTCTGCCATGGAAACAAAACCAGAAATATATTTTTTGTTGAAAAATTGAGTTTTCTGACAAAAAAAAAAGGAATTTTGAGAAATATGTATTAAATAGGTTATAAGGGGAACCCCTGCCCAAATCTTTTTTTTGGAAAGGGTCTGAAATTGGATGTAATGGACAAAAGAGCATTTGGTTATCATAAAAGCAAAACCAGAAATTATTTTTTTTTATATAGGTTATGAGGGGAAACCCCTTCCCAATTTTTTTTTTCAAAAGGGAGTCTCGTAATGCCCTGGTATCCGATATGGGAGTTCGTTTGGGAGACTTTTGTGTTTCGCTTGCGAACACAGTTATTACTTGTTATTATGTTGCCCCAGACGTAGTCGGGACGACATATTGTTTTTGGTCCGTTTCTTTGTTATTATTAAGGTCTTTCACGACCTTGGTCGTAAAGACCTTATTGTTTTTCTTTTATTATTCTTTTTCTTCTTATTATTATTATTATTCTTTTTCTTCTGCCGGCTTGCCCCCACAAAACTATGCAACATATAACTTCGCTTATAAGTTATTATTGATCGGAAAGTTAACCGCTCGAAAAAAATCACAACTTGGATGCTGGCCAATTTCTACTTACGGAGTTATCTCCCCCAGTCCAAAAACCTTTTTATCCGTTTATCTTAAAAACCGTAAAAGATAGCTGAAGAATTGTAATGGGAAAATGTCCAGAATGTCAAGATTGAACTTTAGGACATTTTTTTTCCAAATCATGCGGTATGTTTTTTTGAGTTATTTCCCCTGAAAGATTTAGAGTTTCCGGAACAATTTTTTTCTTCCAAACCGTAAGTCCTACAGACCTGGGACCTTGACCATTAATCCTAAATGACATATTGTACATCCAAAAATGCCAAGGTCAAAGGTCATTGATGACTTTATCGGTGACCTTTGACCTTGTTAGCAGGCTATCTCGTAAACCATAAAAGATGGCTGATTAAATATAATGGGAAAAATACTCATTGTAATAAGGCGCAACTTTAATAGATTTGGTCCGAAGAGATTTGACAACTCCTTCTATGAGTTATCGCCCTTTGAAAAATTTTAAGATTCCGTTATTGCGCAATACTCCTAAATTATAAGTCATAGAGATCTGGGACTTGCACCATGAAGGTTTGCAAGAGTTGACCTTCAAAATGATCTAAAGGTCAAAAGTCATCAATGACTTTCATTGGTGACCTTTGACCTTGTTAGCAAGCTATCTCGTAAACCATAAAAGATGGCTGATTAAATATAATGGGAAAATACTTGTTATAATAATGCGCAACTTTATCACATTTGGTCCGAAAAGATTTGATGACTCTGTGAGTTATCGCCCTTTGAAAATTTTACGATTCCGGTATTGCGCAATACACCTAAATTATAAGACGTACAGATCTGAGACTTTCACCATAAGGGTTTGCAAGACTTGACCTTCAAAATGATCTCAAGGTCAAAGGTCAATTTGATCTTTGGCCCCTAACCTTGTTATAATCTCAACTTGGAAACCGCAAGAAAATGCTGTTGAAGTATATTGGGAACAATGTTATGTACATTAAGGACTACATTTGTTACATTGGACCGAGTTTCTATGCTGACCCTGGAAAGAGTTATCGCTCTTTGTTCAATAAATTTTCTACAATTTTGTTATTTTTCTTGAAAACCATAGTAAATGAATGATGAAAAGTAATGATAATAATGTGCAGCATGGTTGGACCAAGCTTTTCGATATACTGCTTTTGAGTTATCTGCCCCTGGATTTTTTTTAAGTCGGGGACCGTATTAAAATATTTCTGATTATTATTATAAAGAGATTCCACTACTCTGATATTCAATTTTTTCTTCATTAAGGTCTTTCACGACCTGGGTCGTAAAGACCTTATTGGTTTTCTTTTATTATTCTTTTTCTTCTTCTTATTATTATTATTCTTTTTCTTCTGCCGGCTCGTGCCCACACAACTATGCAACATATAACTTCGCTTATAAGTTATTATTGATCGGAAAGTTAACCGCTCGAAAAAAATCACAACTTGGATGCTGGCCTATTTCTACTTACGGAGTTATCTCCCCCGGTCCAAAAACCTTTTTATCCGTTTATCTTAAAAACCGTAAAAGATAGCTGAAGAATTGTAATGGAAAATGTTCAGAATGCCAAGATTGAACTTTAGGACATTTTTTTCCAAATCATGCGGTATGTTTTTTTTTGAGTTATTTCCTCTGAAAGATTTAGAGTTTCCGGAACAATTTTTTTCTTCCAAACCGTAAGTCCTACAGACCTTGGAACTTGACCATTAATCCTAAATGACATATTGTACATCCAAAAATTAATTCTAAATGACATATTGTACATCCGAAAATGCTAAGGTCAAAGGTCATTGATAACCTTTATCGTTGACCTTTGACCTTGTTAGCAGGCTTTCTCGTAAACCATAAAAGATGGCTGATTAAATATAATGGGAAAAATACTCATTGTAATAAGGCGCAACTTTGTTACGTTTGGTCCGAAGAGATTTGACAACTCCTTCTATGAGTTATCGCCCTTTGAAAAATTTTAAGATTCCGTTATTGTGCAATACTCCTAAATTATAAGTCATAGAGATGTGGGACTTGCACCGAGTTGACCTTCAAAATGATCTTAAGGTCAAAGGTCATCAATGACTTTCATTGGTGACCTTTGACCTTGTTAGCAAGCTATCTCGTAAACCATAAAGATGGATGATTAAATATAATGGGAAAATACTTGTTATAATAAGGCGCAACTTTATTACATTTGGTCCGAAAAGATTAGATGACTCTTTCTGTGAGTTATCGCCCTTTGAAAATTTTAAGTAACGGTATTGCGCAATACACCTAAATTATAAGTCGTACAGATCTGAGACATTCACCATGAGGGTTTGCAAGACTTGACCTTCAAAATGATCTCAAGGTCAAAGGTCAATTTGATCTTTGGCCCCTAACCTTGTTATAATCTCAACTTGGAAACCGCAAGAAAATGCTGTTGAAGTATATTGGGAACAATGTTATGAACATTAAGGACTACATTTGTTACATTGGACCGAGTTTCTATGCTGACCCTGGAAAGAGTTATCGCTCTTTGTTCAATAAATTTTCTACAATTTTGTTATTTTTCTTGAAAACCATAGTAAATGAATGATGAAAAGTAATGATAATAATGTGC
>MJUU01001020.1:4139-25631 GCA_002080025.1 Modiolus philippinarum
CAATCGTTCAGTAAGCTCTTTGTTTGCACAATATTGAGCATTTATTTACATTATTGTACTCTTTTCACAAATCGAATATTAAAGTAGCCGTTTGGTGGTGATTAGCAAACGAAATATGAAGTTTTATGTCCGATCGCACTATTATTAAAATTCATCATAGTAAACTATCGCTCCTCTTGAGTTTTCATGCAAGAAAACTGTAGCCCTCGTGCAAGTAAACTTTCGCTCTCAAGACAGAACCCTAACACATTTACTGGAATTTTCAGCTGTAACGATATGATGCGGCTTGAAAACGATGTTCCTAGGTTGCTAAATGCGAAAGACATGTTTTGTAAAAAGAACAGATGTTTTAATAATGAAATTATTACCTAAAATCATAAGTAGGTAAAATGCCTTTAAAATATGTCAAATTTTAAATTATTCTAATATAAAGGTATTTTGTAATCATAATAATGCTCATGACTTATATATTTCAACGTCAAATACTAATTTCTGTTAGAAAAAATTGTATTTCTAACCTAAATGCCACATTTTTCGTCTAACTGATTGTTTATTTTCCCATAATACATCTGGAACACACAAGTCAATTTCGCAGGGAATGCAAGTCAATCGTTTTTCCCTTTCGCACTTTCATGATAGTGAGACAATATATCAAAGGGCTCAATCTTTATTGGTTAAATATCCATAAACCTCATAGTTTGTAACTACAGTGGAACCTGTCTAATCCGACACACTGTGGAACCATAAAAATGTGTCGGATTATAAAAGATGTCTGAATACTCAGGTTTAAAAAGCATTTAAAAGCTATGTTTTTACCAACAAATTATGTTGGATTTGACAGGATGTTGGAATACTCAGGTATAGGATAAGACAGGTCTCACTGTATGTATAATGAGCACCATGGACTGTAGGACGTTACAGCTGTATGAAAACTGTTTCACTTCAAGTTTTTAGCTATTGAAAACACAGCTAAGATCTTGTTGTTCAATTTAAACAGGTTCTTGTTCGTTATAAAACTGAAGACAGGAAGGTCTCTCACTTGTGAATCATTTGTATTAGTGATATCTGTAAAAACTTTTAAATGTTACACTTAATTACCTTGAAGTGGTAAACAAAATACCGTTTACACCTCCAAATGTAGAGAGTGACACAAATATAGGCATTATCCACCACATAACACCATACAGTCTCTGAGAAAACATCTGCAAAATATACATAGCATTAAGTGACATGTTATAAAACTTCTAAATAGAGTGCAAAGGAGCATTATCAGAGATATAAGAGAAACAGTTTCAAAATATTGACATGTTCACTTTATATTATAGAAAATTCTATAATTTATTCCATATCATTGGACTTAAGCTGCCCATAACTCTAGCCTTTAAAAATATTTGTGTTTATGGATAGTATATGTGAAATTTGAGGATCAGAGACTGAGTCTTTATTAATTGACAAAATGCTTCAATGCCATGCCTATGCTGATGAAAACTAGAGCTGTCGCCGAATGGCAACCAATTATGCCCCCGCTCATTGAACCCTGAATCAATATGGCAAGTGCAAATTTAAGTGTGTGTTGACACAATACAAGTATGGACACAATGATATGCCTCTCCTTTTACCAAAATATATAAAAGGGAGGTTCTGAGCCTAAAAATCAATTCTATGGGTGCTAGGCAATCTTCCTGTAAAGTTTTATCCAAGTTGAGGCACTTTGAATTTTCCCGCCTTTTTCCAGTTTCTATGGCAACGGCAGCCATTTTGAAAATTCTGAGACCCAAAATCATTTCTATGGCTGCTAGACATTCTTCTTGTAAAGTTTCATCAAATTTGAGGCACTTTGAATTTTCCCGCCTTTTTTCAGTTTCCATGGCAACCGCGGCCATTTTGAAAATTCCATAAGATATTTGTGTGCACATCTACTTATTGCAAGTTAGATTCCTTTGAAGTAGTTGGAATTTGTTTGCAAACTTTCTAAAAAACATGAATAATTGTGTTTTTCATTCGTACGGACGGACGGACGGACAGACAAGGGTAAAACAATATGCCCCCGACTTTTCGTCGCGGGGGCATAAAAACTGATATTTTTTCCCAGAAGGTATAAAATTCTGTTGAATTGGCTCCAGTGGTATCTTTTTCGTCAGGTTCTACCAAACTGCTGGCAGTCTGTTTTTTTGTGGAATCTGTGTAAAGGATCTTACATTCATCATTGCAAAACAGTGTAGTTAAATTTGCTTCAATAGTTTCAGAGCAGATGATGAAAATAATGTTTTTCTCATAGGGTCCAATGTTTAAACTAAGTTCCATGCTGGCAGCCATTTTCTACTGTTGGATTGAAAGGAAATATACAATCTTTGTTATGGACCCTTCATACATCATTCCTGAGAAATTTAGTTAAAATTGCTTCAAAGGTATCAGAAGAGAAGATATAAGTATGAAAAGTTAAAGGTCAGATGACAGATGGATGGATAGACAATTGGACTGACGGATACAAAGTGATGACAATAGCTCACACTGCCCCTTTGGGTGAGGTGAGCTAAAAATAGAAATAATATGATCAACTTTCTTACTGGCAAAGGATAATAGAAGGGTTTGCTATATTCTTAATGACATCATGATTAGAGGTGGAATTTTCCTTATCCTGACAGAAAATATGAGTTTTCACTCTAACAGTGACAGATTTCATAAGCTTAAGGGAGTATGAGTGTCAGAAATTTTGAAATAAGAATTAGACTTCCGATCTTTTGTTTGAAGAAATTCGCTAATAGAACAACATGAGCAAAAAAAAAAATGATGAAAATCCATGTAAGAATTTTTGAGATATTTTGGCTGTTTAGAGTTTTCCTTCATTGTCCATTAGCTGTTTATATGCCTTCAGATATATGAAAATATAATTGGAAATTGATTAAATTTTGCAAATTGTCTATTTCATGCATGTTCAAGTGACCTCAAGCTTTGACCAAGAAAATATGATCTATGTGCAAAAAAAATTTAACCCTGTTTGAGTGGATAAAACCTGAGGATATCAAATGCTTCCGAAATCTGATGCTCATACTCCTTTAAGAAGGCAACAATGTTTGTACTCATTGTCATGATTGTCTTCATATAGTACTTTGTTGACAGCAAAAAAACTGGCAACAGGGAAACTTACCACAGCAACAGCACTTCCACTCATGATCTCCACTCTGCTGACAGTTGTAAAATAAGCAACATTAGCCAGGGTATATACAACCATCACAAGGATGATTGAGATCCATATTGCCCTTGGCAGATTTCTGAAAAAGACAATAATACAATTATGATAAAACAGGGAACATAATCCACAATATGGATTTTCATTGACAAATTAAAGAAATCAATATTGTTCAAATACTGGCAATAGACCATATCCAAGCTCTGGTATCAGGATTTACTAAACCATTTTTCAACATGTCAAAGTCTAGAAAATAGGATGTCATAGAGCCTAAAACGTCACGAAATTATGTTTTTGAAGTGCATTCTTGGTCACATGGGGTGGACATGTTTGTGACGTAGGGCGACAAACAACAACTGCTGAATCAAAATACATGAACTGGGATATGGTCTATTTTCGTAAAGGTTACAACAATTATTATGAAGCAATATGACCATATTTATATGGCAACATTTTTTTTCATAGAGGTGGAAAAGATATTGAAAATCAATATTGTCCTATATATCTCAATACAAAGGGATTAATCCATGCTTCAGTTATAATTACAAATTTAAAGGGAAATACATATGACTATTCAGCAGAATGATCATTTTCTATACTGTTCTGAAAGAAGATTATTCCTCTTTCAGACTGACCTAAAACTGTCAAAGAAAATTCTGATGTCAAAAACCGTTTAAGTCTAATTTGAGAGGTTACTCCTTGAAACACGTGTACAGCATCACAAAATTTGCTCTTTTGTCTGTATTTTTGTATTTTCAAAAGGGCCTCATTTTACACAAAGTTTTAACCTCTATTATATATTGGTTATTAATAATAACTTCCCTGCTCATGGCCATCTTGGAATGAGATCGGAACCTGCATGACTATATATACATGTATACTCTTTTTTAATGAAATAATCTATGGACCATTGTGATAGGTTTTGTTTGGTTGGCCCAGTACTTTCAGAGGAAAAGATCTTTGGTTTTTCTCACTGTTAAACTGTGTTTCAATGGGAACCAACTTTAAACTGATGCATAATAGCAGGAAAAAACTTTGAAATTGAAATTGGTCATGAATTATTGGATTCTAGATTTATGACAGATGGACAGACGATGGCCATGGCAATAATGGCTGAATTTAAGTAATCAGAAGAAACAAGTTCCAACCAAAGGATTATTTGGTTTTCAGGTTGAAGTAAGTCAATGCAAGTTACAGTCTTGCAAGGACACTGAATTTTAAACACTCATTAGTCATAAAAAGATTATAATACTTAAGATTATAAAACATGTATTTAATTTCTATGTACATGTACATTTATCTTGTTTATAGCCTTTTTTAAAGACATTTTTTGGTTCCAAAACGAATACCTCTGTATAAATTTGATCAATGAGGAAGTTCAAACACATGTCAACTTAAACTGAATGCTTCAGTAGGAATTATAAAAAATGTAATTTTAAATATGTTATAAAAGTAAGCCTTAAATTATGCAACCATGACGACTTAGAAATTTAATGAAAGAAAAGTTTAATACAGAACACACATTTAAACAAATCCCTTCTCAAAAAGAAAATCTCTTATCCCTTATCAATCTTTATATAACTTGAGCATTTTAATTGTCCTTCCCTGAAATGACTTCCTTTTGACGAATAAATATAGAACATAAGGATTAAGTCTTATAACTTTATGATGCAATATGTACTTCAAAAATCAATTACCCATTTTTTTCCAAGAAGTAATTGTATGATACATGGTTTCATTTTTTTTTACATAATTTGTTTTGGTATATGCAATTGGTAACAACTAATTAGATGTCTTTGCAGAAAACAAATTTATATATACTCTAATTATACTGACGACAGGCACCAAGTGATGGCAATAAGGGGAGCTAAAAAGTCCAGAGAAATATTTTTTTGCAGGGAGCAGGGGTGGGGGTATGGATAGTATTGCGAGCTTATTAAAAGAAACTAGACATCAGTGAGATTGTATCTACCTCTGTTGGGCCTGCTGCAAGATTTTGACATATAGGTCAAAGGTTGATATCACAGGTCACCAACCATGGTAGGCGACACATCACCTTGAAGTGATCTTTCCACATACCTAATATCAAAAGCCTTTATCAAATGACAATAAAGGTCTACGCCGAGCGCAGCATAATACAACCGCAGCATGTTGAACACTGAAATTTGAACAAGTGTATTTCGAAATGATTGAGGATACAGTAAAGAGCTTGATACAGTAATTAAATGGACAAAATAAAGAGCTTGACCAAGTAATTAGCTACACACAAATTAAGGAAAATGAAAATTAGCCCTTATAATTCCTTATATATATTGGAAATAGTAAGAGGTATGTCAAATTGGTCAACATACTACTTTAATTATAAGATAAGAGGAATCCCATTAAAATCCAATACAACAATAAAAGATTTTACATATTCTAAAAATTGCGATGAAAAATGAACATTTTAGATAATCTGCAAATTTGCAATTTTATCCCCATTCGGCCCCTCATAGCTGGGAAAAGACACATGTTGTCAAAATTCTGTTGTTGCAGCTCTATAATTATTTTCAAAAGGAATCCATTGCAAAAAACTGCATCAAAATCGGACCAAAAATAAATAAAATGAAATTTTTGAAAATCGCCCCTTTTGGGCCCATTTATCTCAAATAGCCTAGCTGCACTCGATTATTTTGAACGGATATACAGAAGGACTGAATTACTGCATGTTTTTGGCACCCATCACTTTTTTGGCCAGGCCCCAATTAGGAAACTTACATTTTATACTCAATAAGGATTTTGGAATGAATATAATCCAAGTTTGAAATGACAAGAGATTCCAAGTAGCCTAACAGAATCACTCAACTGGCTTTCATTTGTTAAATAACATTAAACTAAATATCAGTGGCAGACATCTTGTCAACTCAATGTATACAATTGAACATTTCACAGTTGTTGCAGCAAATTGGATAGGGGACAGGTTTTCTGGAAAGAGGAGAGATTGGTATAAAAGTACGGGAAAGAGTATTAGTGTTGTTGACCAATAGATCTGTATTAAGCATGATAGTTTTCTGCATGTTTGGGACCATTTCTACCTCTTTTCTTAAAAATTTGCCACTATCCAATAAGGCACCAATAACCATGAAAAGGCATATTCTATTCTGGTTGAAATCATTTAACCAATGTTTGGTCCTATCATTAAGAACGTACTTCCAGACAAGAATATTTTACAATTGGAACATAAATATGCAAAACTATGATTCACTTATTATCATCTTTGTTGGCAGGCTGGTTAATTATGGCAGATTTCCCAGATGATTAAGTATTTTACTTGCAATTCTTCAATGAACATACACCTATAAAACTCCTTCTAAAGTCCTGTCTTTTGTCTGCTCGTCAAGCAATCAAGCTTCTACAGAATTCTATTGTATACCAATTTGTCATCACTGGAGTATCAAGGTAAACCCCTTCAGGCAGTACAAATTGGTATACAATAGAATTCTATAGAAGCTTGATTGCTTGACGAGCAGACAAAAGACAGGAGTTTAGAAGGAGTTCTATACAGGTATAGGTGTTACTAGAGGAATATTGGTATGTTCATTGAAGAATTGCAAATAAAATATGTTCATCATCCGGGAAATCAGCCATAAAAGGATTCACCATATTCATCAAAATTTGGTTCCTATTGAACAAGCACAGCAAGCACAGTTCCAAAATTTTTGAATGAATTTTCCCAATATTTCCTCGATTTTTCAGCAAAATATTCATGTCCCAATTTATTAATTTGATTGTTGTCAAATTGTTTCAGATATTTTTATCTATGTCCAGTTTTTTGTCCAGCCTGTCATTTTACTTATAAATCTATCAGAAGGGTTGTTACATTTATTAGATAACAATATGTAAGTAGAAGGGACATCCGACAGCTTACACCTGATTATGGAGATAAGTCTCTTTTGAATTGATACAAATTTACAGGAATAAAGGACAATTTCCTGTATTCTTAAAAACTTAGCAATTGAAATTATCTAACTTATTCAAATTATCAATTTGACCTTTTCTATATTGAGTTCATGACCATGTAAATGATAAAAGAATCCTTTTGCATGAGATTACTACATGAATTATAAATAGGACACATGCATAAAATTGACTATTTGAGTCTAAAATGTAACTAGTCAAGTGAATAGAAAAAGAAAAAAATGTCACCATAAAGAATTTGCACTAAATTTGAGTTCTGCCAAGCAATGTAGACCATTTTGACTCTCAAAAGCACATACATGTACATTGCAATCATAGACATGATAAATACTTGGGAAACCATGCATCAAATATATTTGCAGAACAATTAATTGAAAGGGTCTTAAAATTATCCCAAAAATCAGCTCAAGACAAAGTTTTGCATGAGTCTAGGTTTCATGCACCTAAATCTTCCATGTGCTGCCTCGCGCTGTAAACTTCTATTTATAGAAGAAGTAACAGATACCCAATCTACTAATATATATTTATTTCCTTCATAAAATCTACAAAAGTACATCTTCCCATTTAAGCATCACGGTACCATCATTTAATGACGAACCATGTTGCTTTAATGGGAAGATGTACTTTAATAATATATAGACTGTACAGGTAGTTGGTACCTTGTGGGACGACATATAATCTACACGTGGCAAAATCTTCGTAGTCATCCAAAGAACTGCTGTATACGTCTGAATGTATTAAGTTATTCCATAAAACATGAAAATAATCGGATTGTGATTTCATTGCTATAAATATATGCAATACACATATCACAATTTTCATCTTTGACAAATTCCTGGGTGGCAGGCACGTTGATCTGAGACGCAATTTAAAAAACGAGTAATTTGATAAACATGCATAATGTTTTCAGTTAAATATAACAACACCATATTCAACTCAAGAAAATGAAGAAATATAACTTAAATACACAATGTATACGATTTTGAAAGAAACTATATTTTATCGGAAGCACGAAGATCATCTTTTAGAGCTGTTAAGGCTTGAAGCCTCACATGATTTTTCTTGTCATTTTAACAACTCTCCAGCCATTTCATGGCTTTCGAGTTAAAAACTACTAATCTATATTGTATCAAATATTCATTAATGAAATCGATCGAAGGCTTTTAAGTACAAACAGTAACAAGAGGCCCATGAGGCTTGTAAGAGGGGTGGGGCATTATCCAGACACCGTGATTGCCATTTTAAATCTCTGAAAATTGGGATGAAATCACTAATGCATGGGATATAATTTGGAAGGGCAGGTTTTATATAGCCACTGGAAATTTAACAGGGTTTGGCAAATGAATATATATATCTTTTACAGAGAACGGAATTAGATCGATTTTGGTTTTGGTACCAAATAAGGTATTTTATTTTCTGAGAAAAGACTCCAACAGTTTTGTATATTTTTGTCAATTGTGATTTTGAGCTTGCCAGTACTGCCATTAGATTCAATGAGGATTCTGAATTAATTGAAGAACTGTTAATCTTTGAAATGAAAATGAAAGAGAGGTCAGATTCATATGAAAATCGTAGGAAATACTGTAACCAAACTACTTCACAACAGTGAAAGAAGTCAAGAATAAACACATCCTTAAAACCCCAAAGATTTGGTAATGTATTGTAGAATACACATCATGCGTATTTTATTGTCAATTAATGTTTTTTTTTTTTTAAATAAAAAAAAATGTCATGATTGAGTAATTTTTAAAACTAAACATTAATATTTCACAGTTACGCTTCTAGCTATAACAAACCATATATCAGTAATTCATCATAAAAATTATATATATATATTGAAATATATGCTACCTGTTCTTTAAATGCTAATATTTAGAATGTCTATTTTTGTCATGTTTGTGACAAACTGATATTACCACTCCTAAAATAATATCTTAAATTTATACATCATGATCACCAGTATATACTAATTATTTCTATATACAGCAAATTTATCTAATTCTATGTCAGGCAAAAAATAATAAAATGAAAAGTGAATCCTAATGAAGTTTTAAGCATCTCAATTAAATTCTTTGTAAATATCATTCTAGAGGTGTTTATTACAATTCATTTGTCTGTACCTTTTATAGTACATGTATGTTGTGAAGTGAGGTTCTTGAAATTGGTATAAGCTTTTCAGATTTCTCAGGTTTTCATCCATTATCCCTATAATTCCCTATGTAATAATTTTTGCGACATTTGCCACATACATCCAATTTTCTAGTTATTAAAGGCTTCCGTAGGTCATTAAGGCAAGAAAGCAAAATTTCATAAGATTGCAGATGTTCAATCCTTGTCAAAGTAACCAATAATATCCCCATGTTATATTAAGGTTAATGTCCAAGAGCATGAAGAGAGCCTTTTCCCACCATTTTTATAATGTGAAATATTTTGAAAACGAGGTCCATAACCTATCCAAATTTTCAGGTGAATTCGTTTTAACATATTCAAATTTTTGGATTAATTCATACCTTTACCTATGCATAACCTAAACAAATTTTTAGGTGAATTCGTTCCTTTACCTATTAGGTGAATTTGTTCCTTTACCTATGCATAACCTATCCAAATGTTTAGGTGAATTTATTCCTTTACCTATGCATAACCTATCAAAATTTTTAGGTGAATTCGTTCCTTTACCTATGCACAACCTAAACAAATTTTTAAGTGAATTCGTTCCTTTACCTATGAATAACCTATCCAAATTTTTAGGTGAATTTGTTCCTTTACCTATGCATAACCTAAACAAATTTTTAGGTGAATTCGTTCCTTTACCTATGCATAACCTAAACAAATTTTTAGGTGAATTCGTTCCTTTACCTATGCATAACCTATCCAAATTTTTAGGTGAATTTATTCCTTTACCTATGCATAACCTATCCAAATTTCTAGGTGAATTCATTCCTTTACCTATGCATAACCTAAACAAATTTTTAGGTGAATTCGTTCCTTTACCTATGCATAACCTATCCAAATTTTTAGGTGAATTCCTTCCTTTACCTATGCATAACCTATCCAAATTTTTAGGTGAATCCGCTCCTTTGCCTATGCATAACTTATCCAAATTTTTAGGTGAATTCGTTCCTTTATCTATGCATAACCTAAACAAATTTTTAGGTGAATTCGTTCCTTTACCTATGCATAACCTATCCAAATGTTTAGGTGAATTTGTTCCTTTATCTATGCTCTTTCTATTTATTGTATCAATCTATAATTGTAGATTATTTTTATTTCACCATACCACATCCTTCATGTAACCTACTGGTTTATATAATGCTACATTTGTTTTGCCCAGTTTTTGTTGCAATAATTTATCATAATATCATATTGGTGTTAGTAAGGAGTTTGGCGATTAGTAAGGAGAGCTTTATACTAAAAATAAAGAATAAAGGGCTACGCCAAGGACAGCATGATATGACCGCAATATCTCGACCCCTGAAATTGTAACAAGTGTAATTTAAAATAAATATGGACACAGTAAAGAGTTTCACATAATAAGTTAATGGACACAATAAGGAGCTTGAATAATTAATTACCTGGACACAAACTATGGAAAATAAAATTAGCCCTTTTAATTCCTGATTAAATGACAACAGTAAGAGCTAAGCAAAATCTGGTGACTACCACCTTAATCTTACATCAAAAGAAATCACAGGACAAAATTCCATTGAAATCTGATAAAAAACAAAATTTCATTTGAACAAATGCAATTTTGGCTATGTTTGGCCCCTTTGACCCCTAATAGCTCCGAAACGGTAAGAGCTACATCAAATTGGTTGCCATATATTACTTCTAAAAGATTACACAAATGAGAATCCAAAGAAAAAATCCCAACTAAATCTGATGAAAAAGAAAGATTTTATATATCTTTAAAAATTGCAATTTTGGCCCCTTTGACTCCTTATAGCTTAGAAACAATTGGATCTACCCCAAATCTGTTGGCATACCACTGAAAGCTTACAACAAGAAGAATCCAAAGAAAAAAATCCCTTTTATATCCAATGAAAACAAGTGTGGACCCTAATAGATGTCTCGCCCGTCCCTGCTTTACCGCTAAAATTGATGTGAAAAATCAAACTGACCTTATCACAAAAACATGCTCACTAGACTGCGAACCTATCACTTATACATACTGACAAAAAGTTCAATAAAATGTAAAAATCAGGTCAAGGACAAAAGTCATATAACAGTCGTGTGCTACACAAGACCAACCCAAATTCAAAACATTAGTGACCTGCCATTAATAAATAATAAAAAACTAAACATGCTTAATAGATAATGAAATCAAGGTCAAGGGCAAAAGCAATATGACAGACTGTAATGTACTTCCTAAGACCAACCCATATACCAAATATCATTGACCTACCACTTGTTGTTGCTGAGAAATTTACATCATAACAAAAACTTAACATGCTCATTAGACCGTGAAATTAAGGTCAAGAACAAAAACCAAAGGACAGACTGCCATGCACTACACACGACCAATTGCAATCCATATACCAAATATCATTGACCTACCACTTGACGTTACTGAGAAACCAACCTAAACACAAAAACTTGACATGCTCACTAGACCATGAAATGAAGGTCAAGGACTTAAGCCAACAGACTGTTCATCTACTATCCAAGACCAACCCATACACCATATATCATTGATCTACCACTTGTTGTTACTTAGAAACTGACATAATAAAAAAAACTTAACATGCTCACTAGACCGTGAAATTGAGGTCAAGTACAAAAGCCATGTGACAGACTGTCATGCACTGCCCAAAACCAACCCATATACCAAATATCATTGACCTACAACTTATAGTTATTGAGAAACTGACCTATTCAAAATAACTTAACATGTTCACTAGACCGTGAAATTGAGGTCAAGGACAAAAGCCATGTGACAGACTGTCATGTACTACCCAAGACCAACCCATATACCAAATATCATTGACCTACCACTTGTAGTTACTGAGAAACTGACCTAATCACAAAAACTTAACATCAAGATTACGCCGTCGACGCCGTCATACTTTGTACGCATATGTCTCGCTTTCCGCGACTTTCGTCGCGGGCGAGACAAAAAAATTGTTCAGGTAATCTGCTTGTTTGCAATTTTGGCCCCGTTTGGCCCCTCATAGCTTGGAAAGGAAACAAGTTATCAAAAATCTGTAGAAACGACTCTGTATTAAATTTTCATAAGGAATCCATTGCAAATAAAGGGCTACACCGAGCGCAGCAGGATACCACCGCAGCATGTCGACCACTGAAATTTGAACAAGCGTAATTGAAAGTGAGTGTGGACATACTAAAGAGTTTGACACAATAATTGCATGGACACAATTAGGGGATTGACCCAGTAATTAGCTGGACACAAACTAGGGAAAATGAAAATTAGCCCTTATGGACTCCTTATGGTTCCTCTTTGACCCCTTATAGCTCAAAAACAGTAAGAGCTACACCAAATCCATTAAACATTGTACTGAAAGCTTATATCAAGTGGAATCCTAAGAAAAAAATCCCATCGAAATCCGACGAAAAATAACAATTTCACGTAATCTGCAAGTTTGCACTTTTGGCCCCTTCGACCGCTTATAGCTCGAAAACGTTAAGAGCTACGACAAATCAGTTGACATACTGCTGAAAGCTTGTATCAAGAAGAATCTAAAGAAAAAAATACCATCAAAATCCAATGAAAAATAAAAATGTTAGGTAATCTGCAAATTAGCAATTTGGCCCGTTTGGCCCCTCAAAGCTAGGTAAGCAAACAAGTTACCAAAAATCTAATAGCAGAGTGCACTGTTAATTTTTCATAAGCAATCCATTGAAAATAACTGCATCAAAATTGGACAAAAATTAAAAAAAAATTTTTTGGGGGGATTTGCCCCTTTTATCTCGGGAACGGTACATGCTACGTGAAATCTGTTGCATACAACTGATTGGAAACTTCCTCACAAGCACACTGAAAGAAACCCCATCAAAATCGGATTAATAATAAAGATTCTACAGACAAATACAAAAAATGCATGTGAAAACACCCAATTTAACCCTTTTTGGCCCCTTTTTTAAAAATGGGTGGGGTCACAATGACCAAAACTACTGCAAGCCTTCCATTCGTACCAAAGAACATTATGTTAAAAATTTCATAAGGATTGATCTACTGGAACAAAAGTTATTGACCAAAAACAAAAGTGTCTACAGATGACGACGACGACAACGACGACGACAATACCATACCAATATAGGACCGCAAAAGTTTTTGAGGTCATATAAAAACTGCATTAAAATTGGACTAAAAATTTTGAATTCCCCCTTTAGGGCCCCTTTAACTCGTGCGATGTAAAATCTGTTGAATACTGCAGATTGGACATTTCCTAAGGAACAAACTGAAAGAAACCAATCAAAATCCAATAAATAATAAAGATTCTAAGCCAAATATGTGAAAACATCCAATTTAACCCTTTTTGGCCCCCTTTTTTAAAAACTGGTGGGGCCACATTGACCAAAACTTATCCAAGCCTTCCTTTAAAAATTTCATAAGGATCGACCAACTGGAACTAAAGTTATTGACCAAAAATAAAAGAGTCTAGAGACGACGACAGCACCATACCATTATTTTGCAGTTGTATAAAAACTGGTAAAAATTGACTCTGATCTAAAACTGTGGTGAGGAGCAAAGTGGCAAATGAAACAAAAAAAGCTTTATTTACTTAACTAGAAGATAGAGTACTGGATCACTACTGTTGTTGTTTAGTTTGTTTGTGTTTTTTGAACATGACAAAAAAATATACTTTGTTCAGAGAAAAAAAAAAGATCCCCAATTTTTTTTTAAAAAAATCGCATACTAGCTAACACATTAAAAAGGATTACAACATGTACAAGGTTAAAACTGGGCATCACTCTGGTGAATCTCACAAAAAAAAAATGGAATTCACTATGGGAATGTTGTCAAAATGATTTTACAGAATGTTGTCAAAATGATTATCATTGTCTTATAATAGTTACAATTGTTGCAATATGCGACTTTTATTGGGTAATCATGCAGAATACTTCTGTTCTATTAAGGGAAGATAATTTGTATGGAAATAATTGGGCAAAATCATTTTTTTGCCATTTATTCAAAAATAAGTTCAAAATGGTTACCTCATGTATTACAGCAACTAGATCTCATGCTTGGCTTTAATATGTTATGGTGGAATTCCTGGCTCAATAACATATTATATTTGCAATTCTTCAATGAACATACCAATATTCCTCAAATAACACCTATAACAACTCCTTAAAAACTCCTATCTTTTCTTTGTCAATCAACCAATCAAGATTCTATAGAATTCTTTTGTATACCAATTTGTCATTACTGGAGTATCAAGGTAAACCCCTTCAGGCAGTACAAATTGGTATACAATAGAATTTCTATAGAATCTTGATTGGTTGATTGGCAAATAAAAGACAGGAGTTTAGAAGGACTTGTTATATGTGTTACTTTAGGAATATTGGTATGTTCATTGAAGAATTGCAAATATAATACGTTAAAGAGCCAGGAAACCCGCCATAATTGTTACATCAAGTTAATAAATTGATAAAAAAAATTATCTAAAATTATCTATCTTTGATAATTTTACATATAATAAATTAAAGCATTGATAGGATGATATACTGTGAAACCTATCTGAGCTGAACCTTGCTTAAGTAAATCACATATACACACCATCTGAAGTCTCAATTCTATCACGAAAAAAAGTTATTATTTTCTAACCTGCAAGTTTTTGCAAAAATTGCCGGCGGATGTCAAAATTGGAACTGCATAACTACTCACATATCTGAACACCAAATATAAATATTTAGGCCAAGTTAAGAGATAGGCAGCTAAAATATTATTTGAAGATGTATGTACTTTCGCTTAGACTTTTCTGGTTGCAAACAGTCCAATTTGAAAAAAACATATAAAACTGCAAGGGGCATTACTCCAGAATTACTTTTACTGAACTTATTTTTGAAAAAATGGCAAAAATTTCAGTAAGAGTTTCTTGGTGGTAAACAACTTGCCTACCAAATTTGAAGACAGTATGTTCCTTCAGGGAATTGCTCAACATTCAAATGAGGGTACTAGTATCTAGGGAATTGCTAAACATTCAAATAAGGGTATCCATTAATGCCCTACCAATTCATCTAGTTAAGATATAAATCATCCTATCAAATCTCATACGTAAGATATGTCAATGTTTAACAAAAATTTTGGTCCCTAGGATGTTGGTTATAGACCCTTTCATGATAACTGATATCCTGAATTTTGCACATGCGCTCATGCCTTTGAGTGGGTAAAATACATCATAATATATGTGACGTCTTGATTAATTGTCCTACGATGACATTTTTGTGGGAACTGTTTTTATTTTCCACTTAAAATCACAGGAACGCAGATATATATCGTGAAAAGGTCTGTAAACACTCGATATTGGGTTTCACTGTGATTTCGAGCCAATATAAAAAATATATGTTAAAATACCAATGTATTGATATTCAAACAAAATAAATGACAGATGTTACCAAAAACATATGTCAAAAGTTCAATGTGAAAAAGTCAATGAAATAATCCTACTGATCTATCCGATTTAATCACTCCTTAAAAACACTACGACATTCAGTGACGTTTCTGACATTTTATATGGTACCAATACACAGCGAGCGAGATTCTTGAGAATTATGGTGAAAGCATGACTGTTTATAGATTGATACTTATATGTTCAATATACTATAGTACCTAAAAGCATTAAATGTAATCAACCAGGAAAATAATAAACCTGATATCCATCATGATCATGAAAGCATGACTAAATATTGATAAAAAATGTATATGTATATTCTGAAAGCAGAGAGACTTTCATACTTTCTGATGTCATCACTGTTCCTATAATATTGGAACGTTCTCGTCCATGCACATAAAGCTTCAAAGATTTCACCTGTCATAAAACTACAAAAAAAACATCCATAATTTATATACATACCAGTCTGCTCCGTTAGGCACTAGTCCGATGCCCGAGACTAATAAATTTGAATTTGGACTAGTAAATTTTTTCAACCACTAGTCTGACCTGACTAGCAAGAATGTTTAATTGCAGAAATTTTATAATTCATTTTCTAGACAACAAGCTAAATCTACATTGCTTTTCATCACAGTAAAATTTTATCTTTTTTTCGGACTAGTAAAATGGAATTCGGACTAGTAAATCTGTTACCTCAACTAGCCCAAAAGACTAGTTATGAAAAAAGTTTTGGGCGCAGACTGACATACGATACTTACTTGTATGGGTCTTTCAATTCTTCAATCACAAAGTTCAAGTAATTCCTGAAAAATTAATCAATTCTGTTTTAGTCCAAAGTAATAAATTGAAATGTGTTTAAATCTAGCCCATACTAGACTTGAAGCCTGTCAAACAGGAAGCAAAATCCCTTGAATGGAAAATCAAATCTCACCTAAGAAGTCCATTGGATTTGATCCTATGCAGAAATCTTTTTGGAAAACAAACACTTGTGGAGGAAAGAATAATATGTTATCATTAGGCCCTATCAAGTTAATTTGTAGATTCTCATCCACCTGTAACAAAAATTTGGGGTGGGTGGGAGGGTTTTATTTTATATTTTTTACTGATTTTCACTAAAATTTGATAGGAATCTAAAGAAAATTTCTGAATAATTGAAAATAAAAAAAAAATTGAGCTTAGAAAAAATGGGGTGGGTGTGGATCGGATGAGAATCTATAAATTAATTTGATGTGGCCTTACATGAGAGCATATCAAAGATCAGGATAATTTTTATAAATACAAGAAATTCTGTCATTCTCAAGTGAAGCACACCTAAAGAGAGAATAAATCAAAGAATTCTTTACACCAGTGAAAGATCTTACAATCCAATGTACTAGTAAGTACTATTACTTTTTCATTTCTTCATAAAATATTAGTTTCAGTTACCTGAAATTCTAATTGCAAAGCCAACCCCCTTTTAACATGTTTTAGCTGTACATGTCAAAAAACAAGCTAATTGTTTTTTTTTAAAACAGTGAAAACTGTTTAAACCGAACCCCTTTCCAACTCAAGATTTTGTTCCGTTTAGAGAGGTACCGGTATTCCGTTTACACAGATTTAAAATAAAAAGATTTTTATACTGTAAGGGACTTCAAAATGAGTTTGGTTTAGACAGGTTTCGGATTAAGTTAGGGTTTGGTTTAGACAGATTTAACTGTAGTATTACTCTATTTAATTGACCTGACTGGTCATGAGTCAATTATATCGGGATTATTCGTGTTAAAATTACCTACAAGACAGAGAAAATTAAGCCACGCCCAAACTGTTCAATAAGTTTGAGTAATAACTGTTTTTGAATCCTAAAAATAGGCAGTTCTGACTGGTCATTTACCCAGAAAATAAGAGTATTTGAACTTGTGAACTCTGGTCATTTTAAATGGGAATTGCCCGTTTTCATTTTACATTTCAACAGAACACCTTTATATAAGTAATGTGTTTTCCAGTCAGATGTTTTGTCATGTTAGATAAAATGATCTATTGTTTAATTTTAAGTATAAATTTCACATAGACAGATACTTAAACCATCTTTAAGCAAAAAAGAAGATAGAATTAAATGCAAAAATCAATGTTTTACAATGTAATAATTTTTTTTTCAATTATGCCAAATCTGGTCATCACGACATGTACTAGTATCTCCAGCACAACAAATCATCTCTAACATCTCTATGTGGCTCCATTATAATTAAGCTGTCTACTAACTATATAATATACTTAACAGTTTGAAAAAGGCAATAAGATCCTGAGGGATCTCTCAAATACCAATTTGGTCCAATTAATGACTGGTTTATAACCCACAAGGGAGGTAATTCATTCATTTCTTTTTATCTCTTTATAAATCAATGAAGCAATTTTACATACTGGCTCTATACTGATTTTCACCGCAATGAAATTTCAGAAAGATCATCTGAGTAAACACATTCAGTAGGGGGGGGATGAATTGGTCATAGTGGAAACATACATAATTTCCAAATACATACAAAACGCTTGAAACAACTTACATATGAAAAAGAAGAGAAATTAGGTAAATGGTAAAATCTTTGGTCTCGGTAACAATGTCGGCGTCAAGCAGCGGTCCACTAAATTAGTTGACAGGTTAAAAAATAGTGACCAAATCTAAATGCAAATTATTCTACGAATTTTAAAAATTGCTTACAGAAAAATCGACAGTTATCAGAAGCTGAATGTGGCAAGGAATCGTAAAATCCAGAGCGTTTTCAAAATTTCAACGAACAGGTGCTTGCTGACAGCATCATTACAGTCGTGTGATTTTGGGCACGCAAAAGTAAGCCTAATCACATATCTTCCGTAGTATGTTGCATATTAATAAAAATCTCGAGACTCAGTGTATTTTTCTGTCTAATTTATTTGAAATTTAAATACCCGGGTCATTAAAAAAAAGTAAAAATATATCCACTAAAAATAGAAATACCGGAAGTCGTTGTTATGGTAGTTGTTTAAACAAATATGGCGGAAAGTGTAGACAGCACATTTTGTAATCCGAGAAAAGGCCGCGGTTTACGCGAAAACAAAATAATTGATTGAAAGTAAAAGCCTACAGCTGTTGTAGTTAATCAGTATTCCTGTTTTTGGTTTCCCGGGAGCATTTGAGCGAAGTTTTCGAGCCTATTTGGGAGAACAGATACTTCTCGTTTTCTCTTCACCTTGCACACCCGAAAATAAATTGTCATCTAATGAATTCGAGGTTTCTACTTGGGAGAAATCAATGAGGCTGAAGCCTTGCATCAGATAAATATGTGACTTCATCATGGGTGATAAAAAGGGTATAAATGCTAGTTCTGGGACAGTCGGAAATGCATGGCCCAAGCCCTGCAAGAGATACTCAAATTACTGACGGTTTGCATGTTTTTTTTTATTATTTTTTTTTTACAGGGAACAGGGTTTCTCAACTATTTTCCCCTGCCAGTAATATAGGTCCAACAGGGATAATGCCTCCAGAGAAGGAGCTGCCGTTGACTTTATGAAAACGATTTAAATTTGAAACTGAGAGTGACATTAAATAATTTCTACCATGAAATACTAGTTTTCTTTTTTATCTCAAAACTATTTTTTTTCAAGGGAACAATTTCACATTTATTTTTCATTTCACTTGGAAAATTTATTTTTCACCACTCTTCATATAATTATATGATTTTCAAATAGAAGACACTTGTATTTATAAATATTTTTCTTTGTATTATTATTTAATACCAAGAGAATTTCACAGGTTCATAGATGTCATATCAGGAAAGAATTTGGCTTACATATGCAAAACACAAGAAAGACATCTGTCACAAAATGAGTATTGGAAAGATTAACAATTTCAGGGATGAATTCTTTCTAAACTTTCAATAGGACAATGATTTCAAATGAGAATTGATAGTAATCCTTATACAAGGATGAATTGGTGAACACACTCCTTGGCCAACCCATTGTTCCCAAAATTGAACCCTTTACACAAATCATGTGCTATTTGCATTTTGCTGATGTGCAAGGTGATAAACATGATCACTCACTTCTACAATCAATTCCAATATAAATACTCTGGAAAATGTAAACTATTGATGAGACAATTACCATAATCCTTTTGAATGGAGAGTTCAAGTTCAATTTCAACTGCAAGCAAAAAAAAGGCAAAAAACTACACAAATCAGGAGGTAAGCATGGGATTTAGCAGAGTTATAGCAGTTATGTTCAGTACATTAACATTTATAGAGGTAGAAATGCTAGGCCACAGAATCAAGTACAAAACTCTTGTGAAAAATTGTCCCCCGAAGACCTACATTAGTTCCAACTGAAATTTAATTGACACAACAACACGCTTTGTGCATTTTACAAAAATCTAAGCACCATCTATGCTACACATGGAACCACAAGTAAAATAAAGGATCCACTAAATGCCTAAGATACCAGAATAATAGGCTAGATTTCAATGCAATCTGATGTTGGAAAATCTCAGCCTACCTGAAAATAATGTTTTTAATGAAATATTACGCCCAAGGGAATTGCCATTTTAACACTCACTGTCTACAGAGTTGTGTTCATCAGTTCTGGATAGGGGAATACTATGTTTTCACTGTGTGTACAAATGTAGAAAGGCACACTGTAATCAGTATACTGGTAAACAGAAGGCAAATTTTTCTGCCCTTATACATTTCTTCCATTTTCCAATAGCACTCAAAAAATGTTGCCTCAGTTGTCCTTTCCATTCTTACATGTATTTCTTTTTTCTCAATTGCAAAAACTTTTTAAGTAACTAATGTTCTAGTCCTAATATAATTGAAATACTGCTCTTTGGACAATAAAGACTAATCAATCAATCATGAGGCTTGTCTGGCTTATCCCATATCATGATAAGTCTGGACTAAAATATCCCTTTAAAATTGAAAATATCCATATAATTATTGAAAAAGCCCATATCCTATGGTCATAATATCCTATATCCCTGTCAGTCAAATGTCAGTTTTGACTCAAATATCCCATATCCTATTGTTTAAAGTCATAAAAAGTCAGTATACTAGTGGTGTAACGATAACCTGGTATATTGATATATCGCGATATTTTTCAATAAACTAGGTATACCAGTACGGAATCCAGCATATGGATACGTATTGTTTTCTGATTTCTGCTAAAATTTCAGAATCAGTACCACCTAAATTCTTGAAATTTTATGATTTTGGTATGGAAAAGTCAGATAAAGGACAAACAAATGTATTTAGCTACATGAAAATAAATACTCTTGTCTCACTTAAGAATATTTTACTATTTTACCACATAAAATAGTAAAAAGAAGATTTAAAAATGTTACCAAATTCAGACGATACATATCACGATATGCTTGCACCGTATCAATATATCATGATACATATAGAATAATGGTAGTTTTGAAGGTCGAGACAGAAAATATCACCTTATCGCGGGACGAGCTGTGATACTAGTGATATTTATTGTCGCGACCTTCAAAACTACCATTATTGTTTTTATTGGCAATGTCATAAGAGTCACGACGTCATATACAGGACGTAATTGCCATGATTGCCTGATATTTTCTTTTATCATATGTTTAGTAATAAATACAGACGTTTTGAATATGTGATACAGTGCATGATGTTCATTCCGTAGTCACACTATGACGTCATACCATTTATCGCATACCCTTTATCGCATGGCTTACCCTGATCACATACCCTTTTTCAAAATTTTTTTTTTTGTCAATTTTACTTTTTTTTTTTTTTT
>MJUU01001020.1:25675-48278 GCA_002080025.1 Modiolus philippinarum
TTTTTGGGGGGGGCAATTTTTTTTTGGGGGGGCAAAAATTTTTTTGGGGGGAGATAACAAAGATTGGTTTGGGGTGAAATTGTTTTGTGAGGATCAGTAAAAAATTCTAGCAAACTGTTTTCCTTTACATGTTAGATTAAGTCCAAAACATCTGGTCCTTTCCGCCCGTTTTGAAATTTTCCTCTTCACAAAATACATGCATTTTCTCTTACCGATTTCAATTTTTGACAGTATTTTTCGGAGTAGTAGTCCTCTGTTTAAATATATGATAAACTGTATAATACATGGCAAAATCCGTATCACATGCCAGAGGCCCTCGTGCTGATATTGGTAACTCGGGATGATACGGCATGTGATACGGATTTTGCCATGTATTATTCCCTATGTATCAGGTCTGTACAGAGATACTGACAATATCAGTCAGTAAGATCAAAGAGAAAAATGTACATATTGCCGATAAAATATTTTATTGACGATAATCATCCTTAGAATATACCCTAAACAAACCAACAAACACTCAGAACACTATCATTTACTTATTAGTAAAACAACTATTCTTTTGTTTCTAGAATTAATTTTTTACTGCTGTAGATTTTTGATGGAAACAATAAATTGCTGATGCAATTATTTTTACATCATTGGAAAAATCAATCTAACAAAAAAGTAATCCTGCTAAAAGAATTAGTGCATGCTTAGTTGACCATGTTAAGGTAGTACGGGAGTTTAAAATTGCGCATCATTCTTGCGCATGTGACTTAAAATGGGAATTTACTATGGGAACGTTGCCGAAACCATTTTCAATGTCTGATAATAGTTAAATTTGATGAAATATGCCACTTTTATTAAGTAACCACGCAAAATATTGAACCTTTCAGCTAACCCCTGTTCCATTAAGAGGAGATACTTTGTATAGAAATAATAGGAAGAAATGAGTTTTTTTGCGATTTATTCAAAAATAAGTTCGGTCACCCCCAAATTTTTTTCATGGAAATTAAAGGACAGTATATAAGGTATTAATTTACCAAGTTCTAAAAAAATCTATCTGATGTAACTAAAATAATTTAAAATTTTGTTAAAATTCACTAATTTTCCCTATTATTTCAACCAAAATAGCAAATTTTTACATTTCATATTTCATTCTTATATGGCGGGTGACCCCTTATTTTTATTTTATTTTTTGTATGCTCTAATAACAAAGGATAAATCATGAAAAAATAAGAAAATTCTATCTGTCAGAATTTTAGACCCCCGTACCACCTTAAAGCCATTTGTATAATAAGCTTTAATACTTTTTAAATAACACATATTTCTTAATTTTTCTAACATGGTTGTGTTTTTATAATAGACCCAAACTCAACCAAATGTAATTTTTTTTCTTGAACAACCGTAATATTCATCCCATTCACACCTCCCCTTTTAAAAAAACTGTCACAATTTCCTTTTTACATACACAGAGGATAGCATGACTGTAAATAACTAACATTTCAAAGTAAAATTCAGGGCAGTGTAAGAAACAGCTTGTTACAGTAATTGCTTGATACTAAGATTTGCCATGGGAGTTCCTTTCTAATGTACATGTATTAGATAAAACAGTAAAACACGAACTATTAACCTGCAAATAAATAAAGTCCCTTTCTTGTTTAACAACAAAATCTCAAACAAAAATGGATGAGAGAATAATTTAAACAAGATGATCTGATGGAAGTTCTTTAGCTCATTTGGTTAAAAGGATGGCTTGTTTTCAGAATGTCCAGGGCTGATTGCAACTGGTGGATTTATCTGAATACCTATGGACCTAAAAATTCTAGGTCACAATAGCATGTGTATCTTTATTCTGATGTATATAATCAACAGAATTTTAAATTAGTCCAAATACTGTTTCATTATCTAAATTTCACACACCGAGTATCAGTGTCATGTAACCAATCTATCATGAATAATGACATTTCACATGAAATTTCAAATATAAACATATGTTTGAAAGATATTCCTATGCCCTAACAAAAAACTCTCATTAATTCTATATAGGCGGCACACAATAGTGTTTTATTTATAATGGAGATGGTTTTATTGATACAACACCGGTGGCAGACTGAAGGATGGACACATCCATGGTGTATGGATCACTTTATATTTAGTACAATGTATACCAGTATACATTTTACAAAAGATTTATGCATACTTGGATGATTAATTTCCTATAAAATCTTGTTCAAAATTATACCAACCATCCATTATATGCAAACAGTCCTGAGTAGAACGCCATGGCCACTTTGCCAACATCTGTTTCTGTATGTTCAAATGGGTTTTGGAAATGTTCATATTCACCTGAAATAGACATCAATAAACAATTAAAGGATATGGAGTAAATGCACATTAGACAAAGTCTCTACAAATACATGGCAGAACCAAAGCAAAGGAACAACGCTTTATTGTTGTTATTCATCTTAAAGTCACCATGAGGCCTAGCCTTCAACAATGAGCTTTCCTCATACCCCATTTAAGTTCAATGTCTGATTGTCAACTTTTTCTGAACATAGGACCATTATTAACATGATAAAACAAGATGTGTTTGTGAAACACTACATATGTCCCCAGCACCAATTTTATTAGTTTATTAAACTTGAATATTAGTAATCCTAATATTTTGGTTAGAGTTATCTTTCTTTGCATATTTTTTACATATGAAAATGGAATTTAAAATTTTGACCTCGGTGACCTTGGCCTTTACACTGACCTAATTTATTGGGCATATTTATGCTCCTTTCTACTAGACCTAAACACTTGACAAGTACATGTATGACAAGTCAATCTTTAACAGTTCAAAAGTTATAGCCAAGGTTAAAGTTTCAGACACACAGATAGACAGACAGACAGACAGGACAAAAACACTATGCCCCCGATCCTCAATCTGGGGCATTAAAAAAAATTCTAGATTCTCATTATACTTTTTGAAAATTCATGGGAAAATTGGAGAATTTAACTATTAAATTCCTTTTTATAATTCATATATTGCAAAATGCAGCAAAGTTTGTATAAAATGTCAGAAATGAGCAGAAAACAGAGATAATTTTTTTAAATTAAGGAAACAGAAAAAATTGGGATGGCAGGAAATGAAAATCTATGGTATTTACAGTATGGCCTTATGTACATGTAGTTTGTGAATGCAAAATTATTGTAAATATGAAGTGCTTAATTGGTTGGGGAACTGATATTTATGGATTCACTGACATCTACCATCTACGTATACCTTTGCATCAAATGGTTGATGCAATTGTGTCCAATTAATAATCCTTCAAAATAAAATTGTTTATAAAACATACACACCCCCTGATAAGATCCCCATTAATTATCATACTTATTTACTCCATAAAATCACTCTCTGGCCCAGTTCAAGATATGTCAAACTATATTTGGCATGTTTCTCAATACATATTTTGTTATCAGTATAATTCATCTTCATTTACATGTCTGTAAATCAAAATTTGCAATTAAAATGGTATTTATCATTAAGAATATTGCATATCTGTGTTACTGTATAAACCAAATTAAAACCATCAGTGTTCATGATGTATATGTATGCAATATACTTGGTTAAGGCGTACTTACCTCGGCATAACTGTACAACTCCTGTTATGATAATTAAAATTAATGCTCCCACTTTGGCGTAGGTAAATATATCCTGTACTCTTGTTGCCCATTTTACATCTGCACAGTTGATGAATGTCAAGAGTACTAAAAAGTAAAATAAACCATGGAAATAGTATTATACATGTAAATGCACTTAAGTATTGTAGTTTAGTTTGAGATTATTTCTGCTGCTTTGGATTTCTTGGAGTCTGAGGGCACAATTTGGAATGCCAATTTTGAGCTTTTGTGGCACATGCAATGTACTACTACTACCCAATTACTGAAGATGATATTATATCAAATAATTAGAATCAAAATCTCAATGTATTTAAGTTTCTCTAGTTGTGGGCAAAAAATTGAATCTGTTTGAAAAGTAAAGTATATATAGTACATTTTGTAAATGAATTTTGTGACTCTACACACCTCGACTTTGCCAGATCATCAATTATATGACCTGCATGAGTCTAGTTGAAAACACTACTAGTATAGTCATTTGCATGAAATTTAAATTTATTCACTACTTGTACATGTACATATAGATCGCAATGGATACTTTTTAATTAAAATTTTAAATTTTGAAAGAATAGTATTGTTTCACTGTCAATCAGCATATTGTTTACAAAATTCTCTAAGTACATGTACATGTAACTCAATGCAATGAAACAGTATTTTTCTTAGAATTTGCACTCTGCAGTAAATTTATTACTCTTTTGTCATGAATGTATTTACCAATTAAGTATGGGATTGTCGAATATTTGCAAACGTCATAGTGAAGAAACACTTATGCATTGCATCAGAAGTTTATGTCAAATGGATGTTTATTTCTGAAACACTAATAAATTTATATTGATTCAACATGTTTTAGTCACCTTTACACTTAACCTGTTATGAAATTAATAGAAATAAGGCAATATAAAGGATTGTTAAGTCAATTTTAAAAGAATTATAACATCATTTGCTAATTAATATGAACTTAATCAGGTATCATCCTTATTGATTTCGAAATCAACCAGGCATCAAGTTAACCTTCAGACGTCCTTTGAAGAGGGTCTCTGTCTTCTCTTCAGTCTCGAATCACGTAAAATCAATGTTAAAATGATTATATACTCTCAAGTAATTCTGTTTCCATACTGAATATTGGTTTTACACATGAAATGTTTTAGTTATAAAACGTAATATTATTATGGCTGTGCATTTAAAAAGGTGACAAAAATATATAATTAAAATAGACATCCCTAAATCTTTATATATACAATTGCCAGCTAGAGATATGAACCCTGGTAAATCAAATGCACAGAATATTTTGTTGCTTTTTTCCGACAAGTTGGATATATGCTGGGGTCTAATTTCACAAATAATGTTCTTTCTCTATACATTTGTAAGATGTATCAAAATGCATTTTTTGGGACGAAGTATGTAGGTCAAGATACAAATGTAACCTGGTCAAATTTTTGACCACAAGGAAATGAAGCCTCAATTGTTCTGTTATGGGTGTGCAATGTTAGTTTTTCTCTCTTGCAGACAAACAGATATTTGAAATGATACATATTGATCAGGACCAATTGTATTTGACTGTTGTCAATGTACAGTAGTACAGCCAGAGATTTACTGTCATAAACATATCACTCCAGGGATCTACATGTACCTTCATAGTCTAAATGGACATGGCCAGCTGGGTCCTGAATCTGATGGGTTAGTAGCCCAGCTGTATATTTTACAAGCCTGTATAAAACAGTTAACCCATCGAGCTAACGCCCTCAGGGTTATAACTACTGCATATATTCTACCAATGCAACCTTCAAATGTATTCCCCGTTACCCTATTTTTATGTGAGAAGATAACCTTAAACAATGTTATGAAGTTAAAATGACCTACAGATAAATGATATACATTGTAGGACATTGTCTTAAATTTGGCAACATATAATAAAAGATAGTAACCAAAATGTCACATTTAAACAAAGCAGAGATCGAGATCAATGGAGATTGGTCTAGATCTAAAGATGTTAAAAGCAGTGCCAAAAGATGTCAAGCTTTTATGTCAAATCATGACTAGGTCATTTAAGCCTCTGTGGGGCTTCATGCTAGCAGTCTGGAACAAAAAAAGTACATGGTTTCAAAATAACTTAAAACTATATATACTATAAATAGTAATGGCGCATTATATACATTTTGTATAATTACATATATGTAATTATACAAAATGTATATAATGCGCCATTACTATTTATAGTATATAGTACCCATCGACCACATTTCACAAAATTTCGAAGTATCAATGGGCATATAACTCCGGAACCACTTGGACCTCTCCACCCAAATTTGAAGTTGACCTGACTTTTGTGGTGAACAAGTTACATACCAAGTCTGAAGCCCTCGGGTTGATATTGGTAACTCACAATGATATTGCATGTACACATGTAATACGGATTTTCCCATGTACATTTGTACATTTGCATTATTCCCTTTATATTCCTTTTCTATCCAATTCAAGAAATTGTCTTTTCTGAAGATGAAAACATCAGGAGAGTGAAAAGCACCAGGGTTTCAATTCTTATTTCCTGCTTACAAACTAGGTTATCCCATAAAAATGTGTTACCATCCTTTAATTAGAGTATGATATCCAAATTGCAATAATCTGAATACATGTATATATGTACATGTAAAAGAAAATGAATACAGCAATTCAAAAACTGTCTCTCCACCGGGCACCTCATCAACTCCCAACACAGACAACGAATCTTTCACTAATTTATTCAGAAATAAATCTTATAAAAAAAGTTCCTTTATGAATATATATGCTATGTGTAAATGGTTTGAAAAATGATGTAATTAAAATTATCTCCCTTGTCTGGTCAATAGAATGAAATGAAATGATTGACAAATTATTTATAAATCGTCATGATCATTGTCATACATGTCATATACAAAAATGTACATGTACATAGTAGAATATTCCAATCAAACTAGTACATGTAATTTTTGCATCTTCTATAGCGATGAAAGAATTGTCTCCCCTGAAAAATTTCAATGCTACAAAATCTAACATGGTATAAAAATCACCATGATGATAGTCAGAAAGACAATTGATATCTTACCCAAGTGTGTCAGAGATTTTTTATTCATAAATTTTCATCTGTGAATGAATATTATTCTCATTTATAAAATGTAGCAACAAAACATGATTCTGTCACCACCAGACTAAAAGTTAACATTAAACATGTATTAAAGTTAAGGAATATCTTCTTTGAGTGTGAAAAATTCCGTCTTTTTCCAGAGTGAAACGAAAGTAAAAGACATAAAATTTCTCACATGAGTGGAAGATACATTGTACATGTACATGTATCTTGACCTTTCAATTTTGGTTGAATGTAAGAACCAAATTCTTCCGTAAAATACAACGATCAACCTGAGAATGCTGAGGGAAAGTTAAAATTGCCAGTTTTCATCTGTGATGTCAAATAATTCATAGAGATTATGTATGATGGTAACAATTATGACATCCAACAGATCACAACGTTGGATTGGACGTTTACCTGTGTTAGAAGGCTTCATCATGTGTTCATGTGACCCTGTCTCCTATGGGCTGTCTTGCATGTCTTACACAGAAAACAGTCATTTATCAGTCAGGGATGCAACTTAAATAAGTTATCACCAAAATCACTTAAATGAGTTACTATGAATTACTGACTTTCTTTAAATAACTTACACCAGTTATGAAGCAATAACCTATATGAGTTACTGTTTTGTTAATCAAGGGACATTACTCTGCTGATAACTTCATTCAGTTATTGAAGTCTTTTTTACATTATATTCAGTTTTGTTGGAGTCACAGTTAAGTTTATTATTACACATGTATTAAGTAGTTAAAATTGACCCCAATCTAATGATGGCCTGTCTAATTGATTTTGATGAACCATTTCAAAGATAATTGAGATTTAATTTCCCAAGGGTCCAATCTTTATGGGGGTTGGTGCATGTATTTCCTCTCTTTGCCCATTTATAATTGTTGGGTAATTACACAGTTAAGATTCTAAACCATATGGGAAAAACTATTGTTTGTTTGAGAAAAATCTTTATCATAAAGAAATTTGTAATTTAAGTTGGACATTTTCAAGAAATCAACACTCAATAACTTAAATAAGTTATTGTTGAAAATACATGATCACTCAATTTAGTTACACAAAAGTACTTCATTTGATAACTTGAATAGGTTACACCCCTGACTGTTTATGGAAGAATGTATGTTCCTATGCAAAGTCAATCACAACAGCATATGATGCTTGTAATTTTTTGTCTTGAATTCGGGGATAACATCAAAGAAAGTGCAAGATTTAGAAATTTTGGACAACCAATTTAAAGTTAAAGATACATGTACATTTGTTTTCCATTTCCTGTAATCATGGTAATATAACTTAAGGTGTACATTTAAATCTACCTGTAGATCACCTGAATCAGACCTGTGCAATCAACAGACACCACTGACCAGGTATTTTATGACCCTGTTAATTCGTAAACAAATCATCAGCAAAAATGCTGAGCCAGACTCAGCATTCTGATTATGCTCAGCATTTATCAGTGTACATTGTATGCTGGAAGCTGTACTGTATCATTATTGTTCGAGTCGAAACCATTTACCAAACGATGTACATGATGTATGAGATTGACATTTTCAAACCCCAAAATATTATTTCTTCACCAACATACTTGATGTCTGATGTTCCTAGCTAATTGGCGTGAAAATCGTCATGGTGATTTTCCGTGATATCAAGGGCAATGCTGAGAGGGTGGTTAAGGGTTATTTTCATACATATACAATGTAGGAGACATTTATTACTTTGTGCACAATGTACATATATAAATGCCAATTTTGATTTTGAAGAGAATTTTTGAACAGGGTACAAGGGCATTCATACATCATACCGGTACACACACCATCCCTTTAGTACTAGTAGACTACATTTACCAAGACAAGACTGAAAAAAAAATTCTCACTAAAAATATAAACCAGTTTCTGGGAAGGGGATCCCCTCCCAGAAACTGGTTTATATTTTTAGTGAAATTTTTTTTCAATGTACAGTGTATTAGAAAACAATTATTGATATTTCACTTTGCCATCCCTCCTCTGCAGCTCATTGCATGTGATGGACCAAATATGCTAAATGAAGAGGGTGGCACATGGTTATTTTGTGCAACACATTTTTTATTTCATGTGTTGTCATGTTGGAGGGCCGCTATTCTCCGTGTTTTGTGCAAACATGCCTGCAAACTTCAGAAAATCGCCATGGGGGTTCTGCTGTGTGTCAAATATTAAAGGAAACTCCTTATAACATGGCAATAGGGGGTCTTATGGTATGTTTTTGTTGTTTATAGTGTTCTTTAGTGTTTCATCATTACAATGAACTCTTCCTTAATTGTTGAATTGTCTTAATTAGGTGTACATGTCTTTTATTTGGGATTTCAGCTTCTCCATGGAGTGTTTTCCCTAAAAAATCACCAGAAAGCGCGGGAAGATTAGCAGGCCTGTGCAAACTGAAAAAGGGCATTGTGCAGGCCAAAATTTTCTTTCCTTGTGTTGTGACATTTTATTTCTTGTATGCTTATGCACGGTACCCCCTGAACAACCCTCAATGAACATAATTTCAATTTGTGTATGGTTTTAATTATGAAATACATATATAACTGGGGGTAGGGTTGCCGAGTGGTTAAGGAGCTGGACTTTAGATCACGAGGCCTGACACCGCTGTGAGGATTCAATCCTCACACGTGTCATTGGTTCCAGGTACCTACTAGTACGTACCTTAGCTCGAGGGTTTCACCGATTTTCCACAATGGAATACGGGGCTTTCCTCCCTCACAAAACCTGGTGACCGTGTGAGAACGGCCGGCATCAGTGCCAACAGGCCGATAAAACTTCGCCATCTGTTTAAAAGCTCGCATAGAGCTTATGTTCATTAATTGTTGTGTTCACCAACGTTAAATAAAACTTACCTTTACCTTTTTTACTACGTATACAGACACCTTATATACTTACATATACAAATAGCAGCCAGAAGTCTTATGGCATTGTCTGGCTGTTCACATTCCGGAAACAGTGGTTCGATTATATAATACGAAAAAGTCATAGCAACTATTGCTTGTGAACATGGTCTTACAATCATACACTCGACCCATAGTCTCAAAAATGCTAAAAACGGACCAAACGCTTCAAAAATATAGGCATAATCTGCGCCAGATCGAGTTATTGAAGTTCCAAGTTCTGCATAACAATAGGCTCCAACCATGGAAAATAGACCACAGCCGATCCATACTATAATAGACAGTCCGACACTACCAGCTCCTTCTAACACACCTTTAGGACTCACAAAAATCCCAGACCCTATAATACTTCCCACAATGACAGTCACGCCATTCAATAAACTGATCTTTTTCTGTAATTTGATTTCGTCCTCTTGTCCTGACGAACTTGACGCCGGTGAATCACTCAACTGTTTCTCAGTTTGACCAACTACATCATATTTATCCTTTGCGGGCATGTTTGTATCAAATATATTTCTACAACACGTGTATCTGTATCACAAATGTTTTTCTTCAAAATGGATCTCGACCTTGATGACGCAAGACTTGTTCCTCTTATGGAAACAGGGAAACTACGCAAACAACACGTGGTTTGTTTATGAATGAAAATGTTCTCACGGTATCCAAAACAATAAATTTGTGTGTTGTAGGAAAATATCACAATTACCTTACGATTTAAAGGATTTTGAAATACAATCCTTGTATTTCTGGTTTAGATGCCCACGTTTTCTATCGACTTGCTTATGATACTGGCACTGACTGGTTGAAAGCAATAGGCGTACGCATGCGCGTTTGTACTTTCACATTTTACAGCTACTTTATTTCTTCTTAAGGATGTAGTAAGGTGAAATTTTATAAATCTACGATTTTAAATTGATACCTTAAATGGAAAGAACATTGTTAAAGGAATAAAGTTAGCTAAAAATTTTGACAGGTTATGGGCCTTGTTTTCATTATATTTCACATTTTAAAAAATGGCGGGAAAGGCTATCTTGGACTTTAACCTTAGTATAGCATGGACACAATATTGATTTGTTTCACATGGAAGGAAAATCTACAATCTACTAAAATCTTGCTTACTGACTTAAAATTTGCTTCTGAAGACTTTGATGACTAGAAAATTGGGTGTAATGGGGCAAAATATTTTACATAGTATACACTGGATAAAATCAGAGAGATCCGAATGACTTTTACAAATTTCAAAAACCTCACCTTACTACTTCCTTAAAGTTGAATTTATAGAGACATATAACACTGTTATACAAAGCCTGATTTTCTACATAGAAATAACAAAATACCAAAGGTACTGTGAATTTAGTTCCTGCATATACGACCGAAGATCACCGAATTCTTCTGCCTCTAGATGGGGCAACAGCAACAATTGAAAATAACAATAAAAGCTAGTCCAAATAGAATTTATTAAGATGAACGATTTGCACCATAGAGACAGAAGAATTCGGTCTAATGCTGGTCCTAATAACTATAACTTATATTAATTCCAGGTCTTTGTAGTCACCTTTTAAGACCCGGGTTTAAAGATATCTCATATATTTTACAAGAGATCTCGTCCTATTTTTTATAAGATATCTCAAAGTTTATAAGAAACCTCATAAAGTTTATAAGATATCTTATAAAGTATAAAAGATATCTTACTTTATTATAAAGTTTATAAGATATCTCATAAAATATATAAGATATCTTATAAATTATTTTACAAGATATCTGATAATGTTTATAAGATATCTTATAAAATAGAAAAGATGTCTTTTAAAATAAAAGATATCTTATAAACTTTATGAGATATCTTATTAAGTTTATAAGATATCTTATAAGAGGAATAAAAATAAATAGGGCGCGACATTCATGTCTCTTCAGTCTGGGACTAATCATGAACATTTATTAGTTATCACATGTATTATTCCCAGCTTTAGTGCAAGTCAAATCAATTAATTTGGAAATCAATGGCCGAAATATGTGCAAAAATGGATATATATAGAGAACAAATTAAAAAAAGGATCAAAATAGGAAAGCCAAAATCAGCTATAAAGGACATCTAGCTATGCAATAGGGAGATACTCCTTAGTTTTTTAACGAAATTTCTTAAATTTAGATATTGCAAGTTTTCAAATAAAATGAGAGAAGTACTGGCAACTGGGTTAGTGAATACCCCCAAGCGGGGACTAATAGTCCACCACCAGTGGACTACCTCAATCAATAGATGGACGAAATATATAGCTGAAAGCTCATTTTTTGGATATTTTACGAAAGGATATGGAGTAGATGAACATGAGACCATAACACACATGTTAACTCCAGCTGCATTAATTTTATTGAGCTGTATGGCCATCAGCGACCGGGCTACTTGCCTCCAGAGATATATAAACACATGTAGTTAAAGTATTCTTAAATATCTCCTGTCTTCAATCCTGGTTTAGAGAGAAAAGACAGAAAAGACTAATTTCTAAAATCAATATGCCCAAAACTGCAGTTTTCTAAAAGTCGCCCTGAGTAGTGTATAAGCACCGTTCAGTTCTCAGTTATCAGTTGACGAGGTGCTGACTAGGTGCGACGAGGTGTCTTTGGCCTTTTGGTCTCGCAACGTGTGTTTCGCCTTTAGCCGTGGTCTCGCCTATTAAAATGCTAATGTACTAATATTTTATTGGGCTCTCATAAGACGAGGTGCTAATGTATGCAAAGCATTTCATTGGGTTCTCATCTCATTTGACGAGGTGCTAATGTTTAGTATTATTTCACTGGGTTTTCATTTGACGAGGTGATTTTGTATTAGTAGTGTATTTTATTGGATTCTCATTAGACGATGTGTTAATTTATTATATTTTATTGGTTCTCATTTGACGAGGTGCTAATGTTTAGTAGTACTTCATTGGGGTTTCATTTGACGAGGTGCCTTTGTATTAATAGTGCATTTTATTGGGCTCTCGTTTGACGAGGTGCTAATGTATTTTTAGTATATTTTATTGGTTCTCATTTGACGAGGTGCTTTTGTATTAAAATGTATTTTGGTGGGTTCTCATTTGACGAGGTGCCCTACGGATTTGATAAAAGAGTTTTTTAAAACAAAACCCTGCCTTTGATCCATATATCCAGCTGTATCTATAAGAAGTTTTTGTTGGTGACCCTAACCCTAACATAAACCTAATCAAATTTTAACTACCCTTTTGTTTTGAACTATACCTTATATTATTTGTGCTGTCTCTATAACCCAGTGACCTAACCTAAACTTTACCTTAACCTTTTGCTGTAATGTTGTTACATAATCAGTTAGGTCTTTGTTCAGATATATTATAACTTACTTTATCCCATTCCAACCCTAAGCCAAACTTTTGTGTTCTTTTACCCCAACCCTGATTATTTTATATGTGCTGTCTCTCAAACCCAGTGACATTAACCTTTAACTTTATACTTATACTTACACTAATTCTAAGCTTAACCCTAACCCTAATCGTCTTATTTTTTGTACTTCTAATTATAGAGAGTAACTTCCCTTTCTTATTGGTATTCTTCTTTTCTCAAACTATTTGAGCTATCTCCTTTTTCCATAACACTAACTTAAGTTGCTCTGACAATATTCATTGATTTTTTTAAAAATTTTCGAATGTTATTCTAATATTCTCCAACTTTTAAAGTTATCTCCCTTAGCTAACTCTAACCCTAATTCCTAAGTTGCTTTGACAATTCTATATTCATTTATTTTATTAGTATCAATTTATTTTTTATTTTATATTATTTTGAATCTAGTTCTAATATTCTCAAACTAAAGTAGTTATCTCCCTTTTATCTCTAACTTTAGTTGCTATGATAATTCTGTATTCATTTATTTTCTATGTTGAATCTAATGTTCTCAAACTAGTGTAGTTATCTCCATTTTATCTCTAACTTTAGTTGCTATGATAATTCTATATTCATTTATTTTTCTTTTTTGAATCTATATTCTCAAACTAATGTAGTTATCTCCATTTTATCTCTAACTTTAGTTGCTATGATAATTCTATATCAATTTATTTTTCTATTTTGAATCTATTTTCTCAAACTATTGGAGTTATCTCCCTTTTACATCTAACTGTATTTGCTGTGATAATTCTATATTCATTATTTTAGATGTTATTCTAATATTTTAAACCTATTGGAGTTATCTCCCTTTTATCTCTAGATAACTCTTTATTCATTTTTTTCAAATGTTATTCTTATTTTCGTAAACTATTGGAGTTATCTCCCTTTTATCGTTTACTTTGCTGCTATGATAACTCTATATTCATTTTTTTCAAATGTAATTCTTATATTTGTAAACTATTGGAGTTATCTCCCTTTTATCTCTAACTCTAGTTGCTATAACAACTCTAAAGTCATTTTTTTCCGAATTTTATTCAAATATTATCAAACTATTGAAGTTATCTTCCTTTTATCTCTAACTTTAGTTGCTATGACTACTTTATTTTTAATTATTTCTTTATTGTATTCATTTTTTTTAATTCTATTTTAATTTTAATAGTTGTTTTCCCCTTTCCATAACTTTACCACTAAGGCGGATGCCATTAATAATTTTTTTTTTCGTTTCTTGGAGGTCACTCTGCGTTCATTCAGGCTTGTGATTGGCTTTCCGATAGGAAAGGCCGCATTACCCTCCCTCCGTCCCATTCGTTTTTTAAGCTATTGGGTGTGTTTTTGATTTTGTTGATGTAGAATGTCATATTCGTAAGTAGATGTATTGTCCATTTGGTGTTAGGTCTCTGTTGTCTTATATATTCAAGGAGATCCTTGATTGGTATTTCCTTGCTGTTTCAGGTTACTCTGTAGATAGTCCAGATTGTGATGTGTTGGATCTGTTCATCATCAACATCAGCTTTGTAGGTTTGGCATCTGGTCTTTCGTGTATAGCACGATGACGCTTGAGATTAGATTGGTCGTTGAAATATTGACTAGATTGGTCGTTGAAATATTGACTGCAGACATCACACTTCAATGTGTAGTCACGAGAAGCTTCATGCCTTCTTTTGTTGTCTTCTCGGTCGATTTTTTTCTCACACTTGGTACACCTGAACTCTTGATTATTCTCTGAATGGCTCTTCGCGTGTCGTTGTAAACTCCGCTTTTCGGTGTATGTCTTTGTGCATTTGTCACAAGCGAACATTTTAATTTCTGGTCAGCAGATTGGCAGTCTGGCGACTGAAGAGGCTGGCCGATCGCGCCTTTATATAGTCAAATAACTAAATACCGAAGTCACTGTGAATTTACTTTCTGCAAATGCGCATTTCGACAACTTATGTCTCATCAGTGCAGATAAAATCTAAACGTTTGGAAGACCATAAACTCAAAGATGTTTTAAAACTGATAGAGAACAAATAACCAAAGTGATCTAAATTTAAAGCCAAAATCATCTAAGGACAGAGCTTTGCATGAGGGAGATACTCCTTAGTTTTCAATAAAATTTACAAAATTTTAGATATTGGAAGGTTTACAATATAATCGGCTTTCGGGTCAGCACCGAAGTACTGACTACTGGGCTGGTGAATACCCTCGGGGACTAACAGTCCACCAGCAGTGGCATCGACCCAGTGGTAACAAATAACTAAATACCGAAGTCACTGTGAATTTACTTTCTGCAAATGCGCATTTCGACAACTTATGTCTCATCAGTGCAGATAAAATCTAAACGTTTGGAAGACCATAAACTCAAAGATGTTTTAAAACTGATAGAGAACAAATAACCAAAGTGATCTTTATTTGAACTTTATTGTTGTAGTATTTGAGATCATTTGTTGTGTTGTAATATATTCACAAAGGTCACTCTGCATTTCTCCAGGCTTTTGACTGGCTATAACAATATAGGGCAGTCTTCCCTCCCTCTTTTTCCATTTTTGTCATTTTTATGTGTTTTTTAATTTGTACATTTTGTGTTTTTTATCTTTTAATCGTGGCCAACTATACCATTTTATGTTGTTTCATAGTCGCACAACATATTTATATTTTTATATAACAATATAGTTATAGGTTGCATTACCCCTTCCTCCATTCCAATTAATTTTGATATGTCATTGATATCTTCGTTCGATGGTGGGTCAAAATCCAATACTGCAGCACACTATCTCTTATCTACAGCATATTTCCGAACCTAGTGTTATAGTCCTCTTCTTTTTACAATCGCTGATCTATTTTCTTCGATCGTTAATCAAAATAAAGATTGTTCCAAGTGACACTTGAGTGTCCCGATTTAGATTTCCCTGTAAAACTACCTTTCATGAAAGTCGGACAAATAACAGGCGAACCCCTGCTGCCTGAAGTAGAAAAAGTATTACAATCAAATAACTAAATGCTGAAGTTACTGTGAATTTAGGAACGAAGGGTAGAAGTCACTACAGATCTACGGTTGCAGTGTCTGTGACAAGGTGTTCACTAGAGCTGATTCCAGGAAGAGGCACCACGAAGCTGCCCACAGCTACAGCCTGAGATGTGAAGTATCTGGCTAATACTATAATGATAAACTTCGTTGTGCTCTTGCTATTGTCACTACCAAAGCCAGAACTGATGGTCATTCCAAATGGGACACTATCAGACAGGAACGCCGCATCCAAGAAGAGTTGGTTGTTGATTTACATGCTTGTGTCGGAGTACCGTTAATGAAATGTGGTATAGAAGAGATGAAATGATTCCAAGCAGCTCTGCTAGATTATCAAGTTGACGTTGTATCCAAAGATCAACACTGATGCCATGCAAAGTTGGGAAAACATTCATTGCAATACACCTGTAAAAACAAAAGGACATGAATTAGTTAGTCCATTATTCAGTTATGGACTTAATTAGTTATGATTATTCACATTATTAATTAGTGATTGGTTAATGATTTTCTTACCTGTTACTTTTGTTCTTCGGATCGGACTTTCGAACTGGTCAGGTGAAGGGCAGTCTGGTGACTGAGGAAGCCAGTAGGTTGCGCCTTTATATAGTCAAAGTCATTCGTATCGATGGCTGTGATTGGTCGGTTATTTTTGGAACAAGAAATTTGATTGGTTGATATTCCTGTATTCTGATTGGTCAATCCATGGCAAATGGAGGCTTCTCATTGGCTGAATTTCCTGCAATTTGATTGGTCAACATTATGTACAACTTCAATCCACTTTTTGTTTCAGGATTGGTACAAAAAAACTAAAGGTAGTCATAAGTGATACATCAGTAGTTAGTATAAAGTTAACAATGAAGGAATATGGAGTAAATGCAAATGAGACAAAGTCTCTACAGATACATTGTAAAAATAAGCAATGGAACAGCGCTTTTATTGTTGTTCTTCATCTTGAAGTTACCATGAGGCCTTCAACAATGAGCTTTACTCATACCTCATAGCAAGTTCAAGACGGCCCCTAGCACCGGTTTGAGCGGAATTCATTGCTAATTGTCGAGCAATGCTACATCCATGCTTTTTAACCTAATTTTCCATGGATGCGGGATCGTCAACAAACATAAACTTAACTGGCAAAGTGTTCTTACAATCGCTGTCATCCATTGCCCGACAAAAAGACGATAGAAGACAATCACAACATTTAAACAACCACAGGGCACTCATCGAGCCAGTTGTAAGAACACTTGGCATAATTAAATCATGACATGTGGGCACAATAAATAGGTGGTCAGAACAACAATTTCCGGCAATAAAAACTAAAGGCTCAGAGGCTGAGCCTGTATCGCTCACCTGACAATGCTTCTATGCCACGCACGACGCTATGTTCTCCATTGGCACAAGTGTTTTTTTTTCTGATCCTATTGAAATGAGTAATCTTTGCAAAGGACCTTCAATACACCATTCCAACACAGTTTAGTTAAATTTGCTTGAATAGTTTCAGAGAAGATAATGAAATGTATGGTTTTCATATACCGCGCTATGATGTTCAACTATGTTCTGCACTGGAGGCCATGTTTTTTGTCAAATCGAAATGAAATGCGCAAATTTTGTAAAGTACCACCCGAACATCATTCCTGTAAAGTTTGGTTGAATTTGCTTCAGTGGTTTCAGAGCAGGAGATGAAAATGTGATTTCTCCCATAGGGTCCGATGTTCAACATAAGTTCTGTGCTGGCGGCCATGTTTTTTGTTGGATCAGAACAAAATGGGCAATCTTTGTATAGGATCTTCCATACATCATTCCTTTGAAGTTTGGTTGAATTTGCTTCAGCCATTTCAGCGCAGAAGATGAAAATGTTATTTCCCCATAGGGTCCAATGTTAAACCATGTTTCGTGCTGGCGGCCATGTTTTTTGTAGGATCGGAACAAAATGAGCTATCATCGTTAAAGACCTTTAGTACATCATTCCTGTAAGGTTTGGTTGAATTTGCTACAGTGGTTTCAGAGGAGAAGATGAAAATGTGATTTTTCCCATAGGGTTAAATTTTAAACCTAAGTTCCACGCTGGCGCCATGTTTTTTTGTCGGATGGGAACAAAATGAGCAAACTTTGTAAACGACCTTTAGTACATCATTCCTGTAAAATTTGGTTGAATTTGCTTCAGTAGTTTCAAAGCAGAAGATGAAAATGTGATTTTCCCATAGGGTCCAATGTTAAACCATGTTTCGTGCTGGCGGCCATGTTTTTTGTCGGATCGGAACAAAATGAGCAATCATTGTTGAGGACCTTAAGTACATAATTCCTGGTTTTCATATACCGCGCTATGATGTTCAACTATGTTCTGCACTGGAGGCCATGTTTTTTGTCAAATCGAAATGAAATGCGCAAATTTTGTAAAGTACCACCCGAACATCATTCCTGTAAAGTTTGGTTGAATTTGCTTCAGTGGTTTCAGAGGAGAAGATGAAAATATGATTTTTCCCATAGGGTCAAATGTTAAACCTAAGTTCCGCGTTGGCGGCCATGTTTTTTGTTGGATCGGAACGAAATGAGCAAACTTTGTAAAGGACCTTTAGTACATCATTCCTGTAAAGTTTGGTTGAATTTGCTCCAGTAGTTTCAGAGGAGTTGATGAAAATGTGAAAAGTTGACAGACAGACGGACGACGGACGCCAAGTGATGGCAATAGCTCACACTGACCCGTTGGGTCAGGTGAGCTAAAAAGGCGAAAATGTGAAAGCGTGATAGCGTATCCATATGAGAGATTCTCTCAAGAACAAGTATACCATAACTGAAATGTATATAGAGGATACATCTCTATCACGGGGAATCTTTTTACGGACTCCACACTGCAGGAGAGACAAACTCCAGTCTAAAATTAACAATGAAGGGATATGGAGTAAATACAAATGAGACAAAGTCTCTACATATACATTGTAAAAATAAGCAATGGAACAACGCTTTTATTGTTGTTCTTCATCTTGAAGTCACCATAAGGCCTTCAACAATGAGCTTTACTCATACCTCATAGCAAGTTCAAGACGGCCACTAGCACCGGTTTGAGCGGAATTCATTGCTAATTGTCGAGTATCTGGATGGTGACGTCATTGTGTTAGTAACCATGGTGATTTGATGATATTGTGTTAGTAAAAATGGTGAGTTCATGATATTGTTTTAATAAAAGGAAGATTTCATGGTATTGTTTTGGTAATAATGGAGATTTTAAGGTATTCGGGTGGTGGCGGTGGTGTAATGATAGGCTTTTCAGTTGTTGGTGGTGATTTAAGGTATCTGGGTCGTGGTGGTGGTGAGCTTATGGCCTATCCTGGTGGTGGTATGGGTGAGAGAGGTTGGTCAGGGTGGTGGTGGGAGGGGCTGGTCAGGGTGGTGGTGGTGGTTGGGTTGGTAGTGTCCACTGCTAGTTTAATGGCGGTGGCGCCACAGCGCAGCAATTATACGTCGTATTTGGCACAGAAGCGCCACAGCGCAGCGCAAGCGCAGTACTTATACCTCATATATGGAGCAGATGCGCCACAGCACGCGCAAGCACAGCAAAAATGCGCCGATTTAGCGCGAAAACACTATTCGAAAGAATAAATATCAAGATTATGTGACAAAAACATTTACGATATTAATGTAAACATTATTATAAAATACAAAATGAAACATGAAATTTGAACACAATTACAATAGAATATGAAAACAAAGACTAACTTGTATATGAAAACGCAATATGAAATATCAACAGAAATATAATATAACGGAAGTCGCGTGACCGGATGCATAACATGTTCACATTGCGCAAGTAAGAACGGGGATTCCCTTAAAAATCTTTTCTTAGAACGGCAAAGAAGGCAATGAAGCTTCCCATGACTACACATTTAAGTGTGATGTCTGCAGTCAATATTTCAACGACCAAACTAATCTCAAGCGTCATTGTGCTATACACGAAAGACCAGGTGCCAAACCTACGAAGCTGATATTGATGATGAACAGATCCAACACATCACAATCTGGACTATCTACAGAGTAACCTGAAAACAGCAAGGAAATACCAATTACACCAACAACCAAAGCGGATCATACCAAGCCAGACGTCTTGCCTGCAGATCTTGACACCCGACAATTGTACTTAGAAAACTGGCCAAGCATTCGAACCTTACAATATCCAGGAAACCTCATACAGGATCGGTACAACTTCCATATAGACAACAGTTCACTCCCCAACATTCCAGAGAAATTGTGGGAAATCTTTGATCAACAAAAAAATAAAATAAACTTATCATTTGGATTTATTTTGCGAAATTTAGAGACAAATGAACTGAGATACTATCATGCCAGCCAGAATAACACCAGATTTTTGTATGTGCCTATGCTAATAAAGAATATAGAGGATCTTCACCAGCTCATCGATGAAGTTGATCGACAGGATCTCCTTGAATATATTAGACAACAGAGACCTAACACCAAATGGACAACACATCTATTTACGAATATGACATTCTACATCAACAAAACCAAATCACACCAAATAGCTTAAAAAACAAATATGACTGAGGGAGGGTAATGCGGCCTATCTTATCGGAAAGCCAGTCACAAGCATGGATAAACACAGAGTGACCTCCAAGAAACGAAAAAAAAAAGTAATGGCATCCGCCTTAGTGGTTAGGTTATGGAAAGGGGAAAATAACTATGGTTATTAAAAAAAAGTGTGAAAAAATAAAATGAAAAATAGAACAAAAAAGTGAATACAATAAAGAAATAATTAAAAATAAAGTAGTCATAGCAACTAAAGTTAGAGGTAAAAGGAAGATAACTTCATAGTTAATAAAATTCGGAAAAAAGGACTCTGGAGTTTCTATAGCAACTAGAGTTAGAGATAAAAGGGGGATAATTCCTATGGTTTACGTATATATAAGAATAACATTTGAATAAAATGAATATAGAGTTATCATAGCAACAAAGTAAAACATAAAAGGGAGATAACTCCAATAGGTTTAAAATATTAGAATAACATTTAAAAAATGAATCTTGAATTATCACAGCAACTAAAGTTAGAGATAAAAGGGAGATAATTCCAATAGTTTGAGAATAGATTCAAAATAGAAAACATAAATGAATACAGAATTATCATAGCAACTCAAGTTAGAGATAAAAGGGAGATAATTACATTAGTTTGAGAATATTAGATTGAAATAGAAAAATAAATGATAAAGAATTATCATAGCAATTAAAGTTAGAGATAAAAAGGAGATTACTACACTGTTTGAGAGTATTAGAATTAGATTCAAAATAATATAATTAAGCAAGAGGCTCTCAAGAGCCTGTATCGCTCACCTGGACCATGGCTGCCATAGATAAAAGGCATTTCCAATAGGAAAAACGAAAAATAACATTTAACAGAATACTTTTTTTTCTAAAATGTTTGGTTTCCATGGCAACCGAAAGATCCACCATCCATTACAACCCATAACAGAACACCATTCAAAAAAAATTTGGGCAGGGGTTCCCCTTATAATTAAAGTAATACAATGTGCTGAAATTAAAACATGCAGACCACTTTTCAAATAAAAATTCAAAAAATTGGGCAGAGGTTCCCCTTAAAATCAATAGGGCCAATGTAAAAACTACTGTGGAAGTACTTTTATTCGTGGGCGTCAATTTTCGTGGTTTTCATAAATATCACTACTCCGTGAGTACTTAAATTCGTGGTTTCGAATTCTATGCATTCAAGCTCTAGTGAAAAGTTGCATTTCGTTAGGAACTTAATTTCGTGGTTTTAGCAAACAACAAAATCAACGAAAATTGGAACCCCTTGAACAATAATACTTCCACAGTATGTTCCAGATGGGGGCCATCTTGGATGAGGTACGGACCTACCAGATACATTTTTTGGATGGGACCACCTAAGGACCATTGTGGCTTAGATTGGTTCTAATTGGACTAGTAGTTTCTGAGAAGAAGATCTTTGAATGTATATTCCATAGGGTCCAATGTTAAAACCCTGTTCCCGCTGGCGGCCATATTGGATGAGGTACAGACCTGCCGGATACCTTTTTTGGAAGGGACCATCTAAGGACCATTGTGACTAAGTTTGGTTATAATTGGACAGGTAGTTTCTGAGAAGAAGATCTTTGAATGTCTTTTCCATAGGGTCCAATGTTAAAACTATGAACCCCGCTGGCGGCCATCTTGGATTAGGTACAGACCTGTTGGATACCTCTTTTGGAAAGGACCATCTAAGGACCATTGTGACTAAGTTTGGTTATAATTGGACTGGTAGTTTCTGAGAAGATCTTTGAATGTCTTTTTCCATAGGGTCCAATGTTATACCTATGTTCCCAGTTGGCGGCCGTCTCGGATTAGGTACGGACCTGTCGGATACCTCTTTTGGAAGGGACCATCTAAGGACCATTGTTACTAAGTTTGGTTATAATTGGACTGGTAGTTTCTGAGAAGAAGATCTTTGAATGTCTTTTCCATAGGGTCCAATGTTAAAACTATGTTCCCCGCTGGCGGCCATCTTGGATTAGGTACGGACCTG
>MJUU01001020.1:59803-71692 GCA_002080025.1 Modiolus philippinarum
TATGAAAAAGAAAGGAAATGGGGTAAATGTCAAGGAGACAACATCCCATATCCAGGTTAAAACGACCAAAAACAAAACATCTGGGGTCACCATATGGTCTTCAACACAGTGAGAACCACACCCCTATAGCAAGCCCTAAATGGCCCCAAAAAGGTAAAAAAGTGAATAAATCAATGGAAACAAACCACATCCAATAACCCAAATATCAAGAAACTAAAATTTTATAAGAAGACAAGGACAAGTATATGTACTACTTCATTTTTATTTTGTATTTTTCTTTTTGTTGTTCTCTGAAGGAGTTTCCAATTTAATACATATAAATAAATAAATAATTAAGTAAATACAGTATGCATATTTCATTTTCTCCAAAATAAAGCAGTCATGGGTTGAGTTTGGGAATGGGGCTTAGAAGTTCCTTAAGAATAGAAAAAATACAAAAAATAGCACTTTCTACATAAATAAAAATGTGTGTGTTACTCTTGTGATGTGTTTTTTTCTTCTTACCAAAGCAGCAATAAACTACCACTGAGTTACCGAGATGAGCACACGAGCAGCGAAAATGTGCAAGTGAGCGAAATGAGCAGCATGATACAAACATACTAACTTCACATTTAAGGACACATTTTCTCAAGGTAAGTGGCACTGTAATGAAGCCTTACAGGGCATGTCCATGTGCCATGATATAAATGTGCGTCCAATAATTACATCCGATGTAGATCTGAAATAAAATAAAAAAAACAAAATACCAAAGTTAAGGTACTCCAACGAAAAAAATGAATGTTCGAATTCAATAAACACAGCGGTACAAAAAGATAGTTATCTGCTTCAGTAATATGAAAATAAACTTTTAATCTCCAACAATTCCAGGTCAATGGAAGTTGTTATCAGCATTCATTAATTGAAAGATTACATGTAATTTAGATTCTATTGGTACTTTGTTCTCAATCAACTGAGTACACGAATATTTTTGTACAATACATGGACCCTTCAAACTTACAGATGGAAAACAGTACCTATTCCGACTGCTTGTTTACAAATGGTTTGGGCTAGAATACCCGTCCGTTGATGAATCTGTGAATGGCGGATAGTTTCCATAAACAGTGAGATTATCTGATTATTGAAGCAATACACTGATCTTTGATGTTGTCAGTCTAAAAGAAAGTCACTTAGAAAGCTTTGAGAGTTGCATCTCAAATACTTCAATTACAAGAATATGATTGCTGAATCACTCAGAAATCTTAAACTATCAAACTGAAGAGTTACCCAGATTGGGTGTGCCAAAGTTATCTGTTGTTAAGGTATTGCAGAAAAGGTAGATAGTGACTGATAATGTTCTCAGTTTTTGCTGATCAACTTAGATGTTATTCTTATAATTTAACCAGCCGAGGAAGAAGTTTATTACCAGACTCTACAGGACGTCGGATCAATTAAAATAAAAGGAAAGAGAAATGCCCAATCTTGAATATTTATCCATTCAATAAAAGACGTAATGTGCAAAATTCCACAGGAAGATAAGTGCAACAAAGGACTCAAGCTAACGAACAGCAATAATCGTCAAAGTTGGACAATAAGTAATTTTTTGCCAAATAGTAAACTCAAGACGTTCAATTGCACCAGTTCACCATAATTCATTGTACATCTTTGGTCACTGTGTACACAAATTGAAATAATATACTGAAGCAATAGGAGAAACGCACCACTTCTTTAATACTAATCAAACTCCCTAGATATTTTAGCCCTATCAGCCCTTTTTATATATTTTTAAATTTTAAGTGTCCAGAAAAAGCAAGTCAATTTTTGTAAAAAAAATTGTCATTATCTTGCCACAGCAACGGTTTCTGTCGAATTTGCAAGAAAAAAAAGTAAAATAATTGCTTTCCTCAGAATGAGCTTGTTTGGAGTTGTCAAAAGTTACAAAAACAGTAATTTTTACATCTTACAGATAGGAGCGCATAAGGTTCAAAAGACACCCTTTTAACAATTTTTGCGTTTTTGGGGTTGAAAAAGTGGGGTTTTTGTTGTTTTTTTGTGTTTTTTGTTTTTTTTTTGTTGAGAAAATGAATTCCAGAATTCAAAAAAGATTCATATTATCAGAATTCTGACTTTATGATAAGAGAAACATTTTGTAAAAAATTCAAGTTGTTCCAGCAAGTAATTGGAGAGATATTTGCTTTAGAATTTTAAGGGTCATAGAAATACACATTAGTGGTGCGTTTCTTTTGTTGTTGAGTATAGATAACACTGTCATCAATTGCCTGTCAAGAAGAACAGGCAGGGTTTGTAAATTTCGTTGTTACAGACATCAAAGAAAAATGTTAACATTACGAATTTGACAACAAATCAATAGATAGTTATTTAAAAATAAAATATTCTAAAATCCCACTTTTTTATTATGATAGACTATAAGTAGCATTTAAGCTTTTAACTTTTAGCTCGCTTACTTCACACATAACGGGGAGAGGTTACATATTTTCGAAATATCAAACGAAACGACAATGGTCATAATGATGAAAGTTTTCTCCATCATCTCTAATATACTCGGACGTTACTCGCTCTATATTCTATTTGTTTTATGTGTAGAATAATGATTAAGGAATATCTGTTTTTGATTTCCTCTTTTCCGATTGTAGTGAGGTTATTCGATGTAGCTACTGACTGGACTGCCAAAGTTCTCTTCCGAAAGCGCACTGACAAGTGAAAGGATATGAACAGAGAATCAGGGATTTATCCATCATCTTTTGAACCATAGCAGACTCTCCTTATTTATTTGTCAAAACACAAAAGACCGTGAAAAAAGTCATTACAACAAGTTAAGCATCTAATTGAACGACACAAGCATTTAAGCCATAATCAACTGACTCACTGACATTGTAACGGATACTGCATGAAGCAGGACATGTAAATCTCCAAGAGCATCTGATGTCGTTATCGATTCTTAATTTATGACAGTTAAAACTGTAAATGCTTCAATTTGATTGATGTATTGTGTCTTTGTTTTTTTCTGTTTCTCTTTTTTGTTTTGTTTTTTTTACCATCTTTGTTCCATTGTATTCTACTGTCGTTGTTTGAGAGTCACAGCAGATTTTTGTATGTCTTAGCAACATATTATGTCAGACATCGAGGGTAAAACGGAGATATGACAGATTACACAGTATGCGAGGTCTTTAACAGCGATCAGAAATATGTGACAGAGGGATAAATAAACAGCTTGGATAGAACAAGACCATAGAGTTAAAAAAAGGACTAATTTCATCAGCATCAAATTTGCACAAAAATCAGACCTGTTATCGGATTATGTACCTGATCATAGGTTAGGTAAAGGTCTTGTTAGGACATTATGTTCAGAGAATTATAGCAACCACACTGGTGCATAAACAAAACAACTTATTAGAACGTTTGAAGCGAACGGTACAATTTACAACAGATATACTAGTGAATGGACATAGGCCGACAAGCAAGACTTAGCCCATGAAACTAAATAGCAACCTGAGATGTTTTTATGTTCAGAATGTATGTAAAAATATTTTTCATGAAACAGATACATCAAAACCTTCCCAGAATTCTGATCGTACTTTGACTGTAAAAAAGACATTGTAAATTGTTTGAATGATGGCAAATCTGTAAAGTGATGTCGATACTGTAATCAATATAGTTAGGACTGTTACGTTGAAGGTGCTAGATATTACAAATGGAATGAGGAATATTGGAGACAAAGCTACCGAGAAAATGGTTGTGGAAATTCTATATCCTCAGGCAAGGTGCCGAAGTCTTCAAAGGTAAAATAAAATTTAGTAGTAACAGTAGGTGGAAGGAAAATGTTGACTTCTAGCTTTGTCGATGGTACTAATCAAATTTGTTCTTGGAAATTTGAAATGGTCATGGTAGAGATGTATGCTCTTTATTTTTCTTAGATATGGTGTATTTGTACATGAGATAATATCTCATGTGTACACTTTGTTCAATTACTATTAACTAAATTCTGTAAATTCTAAAACCGAAGGATTAACTCCCTCCATCGTAGTTTTTGTCCTTTGCTATATTTGATATTACTGATCATTCGGTTTTCGTTTGGTTTTATGCATTTTAAAAATTTTTCGAATATGGATTTCCTTTGTTTGGGTTCTAGTGCTGCTGATGAAGAATTAATTTCCGAAATGGCCATACAGCTCATTAAAATTCTTGCAGTTGGAGTTAACATATGTGCTATGGTCTCATGTTCATTTACTCCATGTCCTTTCGTAAAATATATGGTACCTATGGTTGAGCTGCTGTTGTTTGGTTAGTGACTTTATTAGGGACAATGATATAAATATCAACACTAGAAGGTATGATTTTTTTTAGCTGTGAATGAAGTCCAAGGTAAAGTTGGCAAGGCGGTTTCCGGTAAAACTGTCACCATACTACTAGATTGTGAAGTTATCTTAGTCTGTCAAAGTGACTTTTCCGTGATATTAGCTATACTGGATGGGTAACATATTTGGTGCTAGGTCTTGAGGTTACACTTATAGTGATACGTTCCTATCCGATTTCTGTCAAAATCAAAGAAAAATACTTGACAAAGTATTTTGAACTGTAGAGGTGACAACTCCTGATTTGAATGCCAATGATCTTAATTTTATGTGATTTGGTTTGATACAGATGGTGTAGGCATTTTTAGTATAAGAAATCAAAATGACTCAAAATTAAGGTGATGTGTCTGAACTACCAGATTATTTGAACACCATTTTGAGAAAGTTCTGCAAAACTAACAAATAACGAGAGAATAGACGAAATATTACAGAAACAGTCTACAAATGATGAAATCGTAGAGGCTGCATTTAATAAAGCTAGATGGTGTCAACAATATAAGTATACCAAAGTACAGGAGCATAATGTCAATTAACGTATCAAATAGGAATAAATACTAGTATTGTAAAACAGCATAAAATACACTCCAAGGAGGTTCGCCAAAAATTAAGCATTACCTTTTTGCTATTTTTTTTCACCTTTAAGCTTTATATGTTAAACAAAATAAAAAAAATATCATTAATGGAAGTCTGCTCGCTATGGCAAATAAAAAAATGCTATATTGACTTTCCAGTAATTGGGTTGCATAGCTCACTTCTACATGCGAGACATAAGGATGAGTATGAAATGCTTAACAGCTTAACAAAAAAGAAATTCAAAAAGTCAAAAGGTGATGAAAACTACCATAGCCCATCATTGGGGCAGTCGAATTTAAATTTACCACAGAATACAGCAAATGGTGTGGATCTAGCCAAACCATAGAAACTGTGGAGGTACATGCATTAATAACTCATAGTAAATAAAATAGCAAGTTAACATAGAAATGTCATCAACGTAAATTGTGATAAATTAATACGTTCTGATAGAATACGGTACAACGTGTATCGTCATCATTAAGGAACGATAACGTTTTCGAAAAAGGTAAATTTTTATCTATCAACACAGAGAGCAGTTTCTTTCATTTTTTGTTATTTTTATTTTTTGTTTTTTGCAAATGCATTACTACTGTTTCGTCAGGAAGACTTTATCGAATTTACCTATAGTGTTCATGGCTTAAGATTTGCTAAGTATTTTTTCAAGAAAAAAGAACAAAACAAACGTGTTGAAATTCGGCAAGTTTGGTACATCTCTTTTACTTCGAATAAATATATCATAGAGATAGATTAGGATAGAATATTTTCTTATTTATTACCACTGGGCCGATGCCTCTGCTGGTGGAAGGTTAGTACCCGAGGGTATTCACCAACCCAGTAGTCAGTACTTCGGTGCTGACCCGAAAACCGACCTCAATGAGACTTGCAATATCTAAATTTTTACAAACTTTTATTAAAACTAAGGAATATCTCCCTCATGCATAGCTCTGTCCTTTGCTGAAATTTTGCTTTTCTATTTAGGTCCATTTTGTTGTTTGTTCTCTGTCAGCTTTTACACGTTTTTCGGTTAATGGACTTCCGGATGTTTTGGTTTGGTCTGCACTGGTGAGACATAAGTTGTCGAAATGCGCATATGCAGAAAATAAATTAACAGTAACGTCGGCATTTTCTTATTCACAATCTTAACCTTGAAAGCAACTTTTCACCTCCGAAACCAATTATTTAGGAATGCGTGACTGCAGAGCGGGATCACTAACGAAGAACTAGAGCCTCAGAGACCGAGGATTTATTGCTCACCTGCGCAATCCTTCTAAGTCATGCCTTCATTCAATTACCAAAAATGTTTTTTGTTAGAGTGTAATGTTAAGCCATGTTTCCATTGGCATCCATGTTTTTGGCAGACCAACTGAAATTATATTTATTGTTAAGAACCTGCCAATACAAGTTAGTTGAATTTGCTTTCGCAGCTTTAGAGCAGGTGAAGAAAATGATGGTTTACTCATAGGGTTTAATGTTCAACTACTTTCAGCGCCGACGGCCATGTTTTTTGTCAGGTCGGAACGAAATGAGTAATTTTCAATAAAGTCCTCCAAAACATATCTGAAAGCTTAGTTCAATTTGCTTCAGTAGTTTCAATTAATGTGAACAGACAGACGACAGACGACTTTTGCCAAGTGAAGGCAAAAGCTCACACTGACCATTCAGGTGAGCTTAAACCAACCACATTTGCCTTGACAATGGATAAATGTAATAACGTGATAAACTAGTATAGAATGAGATAAAGTACCGTCAATTTATAACAAATACAATCATTAAAAACAGTAAAAAACTGTGTAAGGTCAGTGCTCGAATATATAAACAACATATATATATATAAGCATTTTGAGAAAAAAGAAAATGAGACTTCTCTGGCTCTTATCATAACGAATCCAGTTGTAAAGGTAATTAAAAGAATTAAAAATTGATAAAAAATTTTGAGTTGACTCCTTCGTACAGAAATAAAAGGCCCAAGGCCTGGATGGTTGATTACTATGATTGCTGGTTCATAGTAGTTGCTGACATCGGATGAACGACAGCTAAAAAAAGACCGTACATGATAGAAATTAAAATAAATTTACATTTTCATAATGAGGACACTTCATGCATTTACCAATAGAAGTATGCTTTACGTAAGTGCACATATTGAAAATACATTTATTCAAATATTTTTGACAAAAGTCATTGTATCTTTAAATACCATTACATCTTTACTGAAGTTTCCACATCCTATCTGTATTTTCCCTTTCTCCTTAGTGTTGTTTACAGAGGAAAATACTTAATTTATTATATAGTTTAAACTTCTGAGATTATGCCATGATGGAGACAAACATCACGTTTCCTATTCAGTCCCTATTTCTTCTGCTTGCAAACAAACTTGACGCAAATAATCCTAGAACTATTGCTGCACCGCCTATAAGTATTCCAGTCAAAGTTGTCTCTGCCTGTAGAATTAAGAATAGTGTCAACATCAATTACAAATATCGATGGATACTTTCACAACCAATTTTATTTGAAAAAATGAAAGCAATAATATTCGACACTTGAGAATATGCAGAAACTAAATTCACAGTAACTTCGGTATTTTGTTATTTATTACCACTGGGCCGATGTCACTGCTGTTGGACTGTTAATCCCCAAAGGTATTCACCAACCCAGTAACCAGTACTTTGGTGCTTACTCCCTCATGTACAATTCTGTCCTTAAGTCATTTTGGCTTTCCTTTTAAGATACAGCGACAGTCGAATACCGAAGCAAAAACGAAGAAAAGAGATTTCTAAAATCCAAAATCACTTCAATTCACACCCAACACGAATTGACAAAGACAAAACAAATAAAAACTAGAGGCTCAGAGACTGAGCCTGTATCGCTCACCTGACAAAATGCTTCTATGCCATGCATGACCAAAATTATGTTTTTACCAATGGGGTCTAAAGTTTAGCATTGTTCTCCATTAGCACCCATGTTTTTTTGCAATCGACCTACTATACATTTAGTTAAATTTTAAATACCGGACTGTAATGTTAAACTTAGTTCTGCACTAGGTGTCAAATTTTTTTGTCGGATTGAAATGAAATGGGCAATTTTTGTAAAGTATCTTACGTGCATCATTCCTGTAAAGTTTAGTTGAATTTGGTCCAACATTAAACTATGTTCTGTGTTGGTGGCCATGTTTTCTATCAGATTGTAAAAAAAGCAATCTTTGTTGAGGACCTCCCATACATTATTCCAGTAAAGTTTGGTTGAATTTGCTTCGGAGAATAATGTGATTTTTTCAATAGGGTCCAATGTTAAGCCTAAGTTCCGTGCCGGTGGCAATGTTTTTATCGGATCAGAAGGAAACGAGCAATCTTTGTTAAAGACTTTTAGTACATCATTCCTGTAAAGTTTGGTTGAATTTGCTTCAGTTGTTTCAGAGGAGAAGATGAAAATGTGATAATGTGATTTTCCCATAGGGTAAAATGTTAAACTATGTTCCATGCTGACGGCCATGTTTTATATCGGAACAGAACGAAATGAACAATCTTTGTTTAGCACCTTCCATACATCATTCCTGTAAAGTTTGGTTGAATTTCCTTCAGCTATGCCAGAGAAGAATATGAAGATGTGATTTTTCCCGTAGGGTACAATGTTAAACCTAAGTTCCGCACTGGCGGCCATGTTTATTGTCGGATCGGAACAAAATGAGCGATCTTTTTTAAGGACCTTTAGTACATCATTCCTGTAAAGTTTGATTGAATTTGCTTCAGCCGTTTTAGAGTAGAAGATGAAAATGTGATTTTTCCCATAGGGTCCAATGTTAAACCTAAGTACCGCGCTGGTGGCCATGTTTTTTGTTGGATCAGCTCGAAATGAGCAATCACTGTAAAGAACTTTTAGAACATCATTCCTGTTGAATTTGCTTCGGTGGTTTCAGAGGAGAAGATGAAAATGTGATTTTCCAATAGCGTCCAATGTTAAACTATATTCTGTGCTCGCGGCCACGTTTTTTGTCAGATTGGAACAAAATGAGCAATATAAGTTAAGGACCTTCCATACATCATTCCTATAAAGTTTGGTTGAATTTGCTTCAGCTGTTTCAGAGTAAAAGATGAAAATGTGATTTTTTGCCATACAGTCCAATGTTAAACCTTAGTTCCACTTATTGTCAGATCGGAACGAAATGAGCAATCTTAGTAAAGGACCTTCCATACATCATTCCTGTAAAGTTTGGTTGAATTTGCTTCAGTGGTTCAGAGTAGAAGATACAAAATTAATTTTCCCAAAGGTTCAATGTTAAACTATGTTCCGTGCTGGCGGCCATTTTTTTTTATCGGATCGGAACAATTGGAGCAATCTTTGTTAAGGGTCTTTAGTACATAATTCCTGTAAAGTTTGGTTGAATTTACTTCATCTGTTTCAGAGAAGAAGATAAAAATGTAATTTTACCCGTAGGGTCCAAAGTCAGACCAAAGTTCCGCGTTGGCGGCCATGTTTTTTATCGGATCGAAAGGAAATGAACAGTCTTTGTACCAGACCTTCCATACGTTATTCCTGTAAAGTTTGGTTGAATTTGCTTCAGTGGTTCAGAGGAGAAGGTGAAAATGTGATTTTCCCATAGGGTCCAATGTTAAACTATGTTCAGTGCTGGTGGCCATGTTTTTCATTGGATTGGTACAAAATCGGTAATCTTTGTTAAGGACCTATAGTACAACATTCCTATAAAGTTTGGTTAAATTTGCCGAAGCCGTTTCAGAGTAGAAGATGAAAATGTGATTTTTCCCATAGGGTCCAAAGTTAAACCTAAGTTCCGCACTGGCGGCCATGTTTTTTGTCGGATCGGAACGAAATGAGCAGTCTTTATAGAGGACCTTCCATACATCATTCCTGTAAAGTTTAGTTGAATTTGCTAAGTAGTTTCAGAGGAGAAGATAAAAATGTGAAAAGTTTAACAGGCGGACGGACGACGGACGCCAAGTGATGAGAATAGCATAACTAAAGCTCGTCCTACCTAAACAAAGTCAGGATTCCTTATTCAGGATTTTCCCTACATTATTTCTGAACGGTTGGGCTCAGTTTGTACATAAAACTTATAGCTTTTCACAAAGGGTGAAAAGGTTGTCAAATGGTTACATCTTGGTAAGGCATTTTTAAAATTTTTTTTCTAAATTTTGTTGTGGTCCAACAATTTCATGAAGTTCGAGTTGACTTTGGACGGGAGTAGCATGCGCTCTTGGCGCAGCAGTTTATTGTCTGGTTTGGGTAAACTTCCTTTAAAGTTTCAAATACTATAAAGCAAAGTAATTTCAGCTGAAACTTGAGGCTCAGGAGCTGAGCCAGCATCGCACACCTTACAAAATGTCTTTGTGCAATGTCTATGTTGATGATCAAAAATGGATTTTTTCGAGTGGGGTCTAATTTAAAGCTATGTTCTCCATTTTCTGACAGATACAATTGAAATAAGCAACCGTAGGAAAGAGCCTTCCTTACACAAAGCCAATAGGTTAGCTATTTTGCTTCAATTGTTTAAGATCGACTGATTGTTTAAGAGTGACGAAAAGGATGATTTTCCATAGGGTCTAATATCAATCTATGTTCAGTGCTGTATACCATGTTTTTTTGTCGGGTCAAGATGAAATGAGCGGTTTTTTGTGAAGGACCTCAAAAACATCATTCTTGTAACGTAAGGTTGAATTTGTTTCTGTTGTTTCAGTAGAAGATTAGAATATGATTTCCCATATGCTTGCTCTGGCGGCAATGTTTATTGTCAGATCTGACTTAAATTATCAGTTGTGTTAGATCATTTGAATACATTATAGTTAAATTTGCTTTATAACAGTATCAGAGCTGATGATGAAAAAATGATTTTCCCATCGGGGTCTAATGTTAAACTATTTTCTGCCTTGGCGGTTATGTTTTTCAACACATCGGAATGAAATGACCATTTTTTTTTTAAAATGACCTTCCATGCATCGTTCCAATTCAGTTCTTAAATTTGCTTTAAAACTTTCAGAGCAGATGATGAAAATGATTATTTTTCCATAGGGTCCAATGTTAATCTGTATTTAGCACCTTTTTGATTCTTGCAACGGCGACTTCCTGATTTCCGAAGTAAGATTATCAGATCGTCCTCGATAAATCCTCAGATTATTGATTTTAAAGAAAACATTTTAGCATAATTTTGTTACCACGGAATGTAATGATAATTCAACTTGTTGTTTATTACAACCAGTGAAATTATTCTTCAGAGAAATTTATTATATTGTCTGATATGTACGACACATTGGTTTGCATATTTACCATGCTGCTTGGTAAAACATTGTTGTTTGTCTTTATAAATACCATTCTTCTCACGATGCAGCCATATAGTGTTAAAAAATATCACAATTGAAAAACTGAAGTTATTCTTTTACCTTTTACTTAATTTATTTATGCTGTAAAACGAAATACATGACACGTTTTGGCAACGGACCCGTTCTGATAATGGCACATGACCCTTTCAGATTTCAGTTGTTTACAAGGAATGCCATATCTTGCTACTTCCAGTAATATAGTAAAAAAGAAATGTTATGTTTTTATGAATCAATCTGAAAGGACTGACAATATAAGCAACTAGTGTTTCTTTTTAGCCGTGCAACGACGGTTTGAATAATTTCCAAAAAGTTCCGCCCGTTCAGCACGGTGCAAATAACTGTTTTGTTTTTGTTTTTGTTTTTTTTTCTGGAAACGTCCTTTTTCCTTTTTAGCTCACCTGACCCAAAGGTCATATTTTACACTCTTTTGACTTGTTTAACCATAAATTAGATCGAAGCCTTTTTCTGAAAGAAAAGAAAAGAGGAAAGTAGGCACAAGGAAATCTGCCGCAGGAAAACACGCCATATAGGAAAAATGAAAGGATATGGAGTGAATGTACATGTGACAAAAACGCACACGATACATAGAGAACTCCAGTTTATCAAGGACAGGGCTTTTATTTCTGTCTACATCTTGATGT